>CM042010.1:155682906-155760406 GCA_023525715.1 Cichorium intybus | reverse complement strand
AAACCCACAAACCCATAACAACGGAATGTGATCTGCGCATGCGAAAATCACGGACACGATATGATCGGTTTCAATTAACATCAATAATCAAAATATACACAATCAACATCGGAGGATAGTACAGATGCGTTATCGGAAAAAAAAGTAGTTACGTAAGAGTTTTCAAATTCAATTCTAAGAGAATGGGTAGTAGGATTGTCAAAACCATTCTCTGAGAATGGTCAAAACCAAAATAGTGTAGAAAACCATAACGTACAGAAAATCCATTAAAAAAGTAGAATGTCATTATTCAAGAATGAATTTTATACGTGGCAAAACTCTTAACCCAAAAAATCATTCTTCAAGAATGAATTTTACATGTTTATTCTCCAAGAATGCAAACACTAAGATACAGGAACTAAACACAAAAACAGGGAAAAGGAGAAAAGATAATACGGGAAAGAAATGTCTCATATTCTCTGAAAATGCCTCATTCTCTAAGAATTCCCCATTCTCTGAGAATGCATTCTTGGAGAATGTAAACTAAAAAAATTGAACTGCTCACACTTTGTCTTCCCCTGTAGTCCCATCTTCGGTGAAGCATTTCATCGAACAGGTTAAATGCATGTTCAAATAGAACCTGATTCAATCGCAATTTGAACCCAACGTAATCTGATGTTCGAATGGAACCTGATTTAATCGCAATCTAATGTTCGTCGATCAATTCCTTTCGTCTGACTTCGATCGTAATTCAAAATTCTTAAATCAATTCCTTTAGTCGATGCAATCGTGATTGCAATCGGAAACCTTCAAGCTGACTTCAATTGGAAATCTTCAGTGGATGCAATCGGTTGCTGAACTGAAATCGATGCAATCGGTTGCCGGCGGCGGCGGTGGATGAAGCAGGGGAGGAAGCCGGCGGTGGTGGTGGATGAGGCAGGGGAAGAAGCCGACGACGATGGTGGATGAGGCAGGGGAGAACGACGGCTGTTGACTGAAGACGTTAGAGATACGGGAGGATACGTTGCATAAATAGGGTTGGTAAAGTTACTAATTTGTCCCTATCAAATGATTGGTTCAGAATTAGTCCTACAATCTCACAATACTTAGAAAATATATTTGAACCTACATATATATATATATATATATATATATATATATATATATATATATATATATATATATATATATATATATATATATATATATATAGGGTCCCGTTCTGGTGATGACTATTTTTTCGGTGAGGACTCGTAAGGACACCTTAAAAAAATTGAAAAAAAATACAAATCATAAAATCGAGAATAGTACTATATCATTATCCAAAAAAAATTGGAAAAAAATTTTTGGATCATTGACAAACAGTAATGATACAAAAAAAATTTTATTTTGTGGATCATTGTTTCATTATAAAAAAATAATGATCCAAAAGTTTTTTTTGATTTTTTTTTCTCCAATATAGTACTATGATCCATTTTATTATTTATATATTTTTTTATTTTTTTTAATTTTTTTAAGGTGTCCTCACGAGTCCTCATTTTAAAAAGAGTCCTCACCCGATCGCTTATATATATATATATATATATATATATATATATATATATATATATATATATATATATATATATATATATATATATATATATATATATATATATATATATATATATATATATATATATATATATATATATATATATATATATATATATATATATATATATATATATATATATATATTGTGATTACGCGTGATCACACCCCATTATATGTAAACAAATATTATACTAGTTGTTTGGAATATAATAATTTTTATATCCAATTAAGAATAATTTCTAAGATATTAATAAATTAATTACGCTTTTGAAAAGTATATTCGTCCAAAACCACACTTTCATACCTAGCACCAGCCGGTGATTAGAATCAAAGCTTTAAGACCTACATTTGAGAACTTTTTGCTGTAAAGTAATTTGCAAGGCTGGTATTACCCAAAAAAGAAATTTAACTATAATTATATTTGATATCCAAAAAAGAAATAAAATCATAATTTTATTTTGATGCCCTAAAAAGAAAGCAATTAATATATTTAAAAAACACTCGTTCTATCTTTGTTTGGTATTTGTATCTTTTGCTTTGCATGTAGTACTTGGAAGCTTCATGCCTTCATTTGAAACGATTTAAATAGGAAAAAAGTGTTTATTATTATATTGCATATTTGATGGTATATTGGTTTTCTGCTTTCTTTATTTTATTTTATATAACTCATTTGAATATTCTAATGACCAAATAGATGATGACGAATCATGAATTATATGTAGTGATGGCAACCGAATGAAGAAATGAGGATTCTATCCACTACTAAAAAGATCATCAGTAACATAAGATTTGAGTCCCGGTGTAAAGAAGTTTGTGGACATTACTTGCTAGCTTTTTTTTTTAATGTGTATTATGTTTTACTAGTAATGATTAGAATGTATATATATATATATATATATATATATATATATATATATATATATATATATATATATATATATATATAGGCTCGTTTAGGGCTCGCGAGCCTAATCGAGCTTGGTGACACAAGCTCGGCTCGGGCTCGTTTAATAAACGAGCCTTATATTTAAGCTCGGGCTCGGCTCGGGCTCGTTTAAAATCGGTCTCGAGCCGAGCTTTTATCGAGCCGGTCCCGGGTAGCTCACGAGCCGGCTCGGCTCATTTGCACCCCTACTAGTAATTTATGTAATGTAGAAGCATGACTCAATCAAACCGGCTAGATTAACTCTCGATCGGATATAGATCGTGGGCATCTAGTGTTGTTTTGACATCTTCGAACACCCTAAACCCATAATATATTTATTCATAATATTTATAATCATAAATAATTAAACCCTAGAAAAGGCCAAACTCCATAGCTCCAAGACTTTTCATCGAAAGGGGAGAATTTGTGGGGGAAATAAAATTTATGTACACATGCTTCCCCTCTTCTTCCCATCATTCATCCAACTCAAAAAGATACAACTTAATCAAATCACTTTATGAATTAATAAATTAAGATTTAAGTAGGACTATTGCATACAAATAAGAGCCCTAAAAGGTTTCAAAAAGCCCTAATCTAATATATTTTGTACTTTAACTTACCATCATAACCAACGTGGAAATCTGATTGGCAGTTCACATCGGCTGCTAGCTCTTTAACGCATGTATGATGAATAATTAATTAATATCTACAGTACAAGCTCATCGATTCTAAGTCTTCCATGAAGCTACCGAAAAGGACACCCTTCGTGGGGTTATTAATTGTAACTATGGGTTCTCTTAATCATTGTGTGTTGTGGATAGCGGCTATAGCTGGCTATGGTCAATATCCGAAATCGGTAGTCAAAAAAGCTAAGCTATCAGACATGAAAATTAAATAAAGATACAGTCTTTATATGCTATCAAATTGCTAGGCGGTGAGGTATACTTATCACGACACCATCTTGATGTTTAGACTAGTGGAAATACCTTTCACAGAGGAACCGAGATGGCCACGTGGACCTCCATCACGGTCGTGCACACCACCCCGGGTGCACCGTGATGGGCGTGGTCGTGGTTAAACGTGATGGGAGCACGGTTGATCACGACCAATCAGTTTTTTTTTTAAATTACCACTCACATATATAAACAGCCAATAGCAATCTATTATTTTTATTAGAGTACATTACAAAAATGGTCCCTGTTGTTGGCACGGACTTTCAATAATGGTCCTACTGTAGAAAAAAACACTATAATGGTCCTTAGGGTTTGGTTTAGCTTTCAAAAAGGGTCCAAATGCCAGTAAAACGACTAATTTACCTTTTTGAATTTCTTTTTCATTTTTATTTTAATGTTTTATTTATTTTAGTAATTAAAAAAATACCCCACCCCCTCCCCCCTCTTCGTCCAATCCATTGACCTCCGGCAAACAACCACCACTTTTCTTTGTCTTCTCCGGCAAGTTCTATTTACAAAAGAAACCAGCAATAACAACACAAATACACAAATTTCTGCAGCTTGATATCGGAAAATCGAGGGTGGAGACTTGGGCGTGACGGTGAAGGAGAGGCGGCGGTTGTGAGTTGGAGACGCGTAAAGCAGTGGATTCGGAAATTCGAATCATCTTGGGATTTTGAAGCGAGTCCAAAGGTTTTTGTTTAGGAGGGTAATGATTTCGTGATGTGGGGTTAACGTTATCAAAATTGGAAATTGGGTACCAGAAGCTTCAGAATCGTGTTGACCAAATCGCCAGTGAACAATGCCCATCAGGTGTTTGTGAAAATGTCCCTGAAAGAACAAGACGGTGGTATGAGCTATACATAACATCGATACGTTTAAACAGACGTCAATTTTCATTTTCAGTGAAAATTCAACAGATACCTACAACACCACCACCGAACCGCCACCCAAGCCATCACAACTCCTCACCAGAAAATTGATCCCAAAAATTTGCAAACCTTGATCAAATCCCAAATCTGAAGCAATAACACCATCAGTCTCCATCAAATCAGATATAGCAAGCAATTCCAGATTCGATGATTTCTCAAACCCTAACCTCTATTGCGAATCATCCAGACCAAGCAATTTCATCCCGTGAATTCGTGAAATAACATGAATCAGTGGTGACTATCATTTTCAAATCGATTGGGGGATCTACAAAATCAAATCCACGCTGCTTTAGGGCTTATGAGGTTTTTATCATAGTGTGATATCAGATGTGATTTTGAGGCTTTATTTGATGTCGATGGTTGTTGTTGGAGGTTCATGCCCGACAAGATTAGAGTGGTGAAATAGAGATGGGGATTTGGGTGAGAGAGAGAGAGATAGAGATAGAGAGGGAGGTGGGGTGGAGGGGGGGTGGGGTAACTTCTTTTTACTTTTTTTTATTGACTTTAATAAATTAAAAATTAAAAGAAAATGAAAATGAAATTAAAAAGGATAAAATGGTCATTTTACTTGGCCTTTGGACCACTTTTGTAAGTAATCCGCCACCTTAAAGACCATTATAATGTTTTTTTCTACAGTAGGATCATTATTGAAAGTTCGTGCCAACCACAGAGACCATTTTTGTAATTTACTCTTTTTATTATTATTGAATTATCTTTATTTGGAAAAGATGATGTGGTGTGATGGGTATTTCTTATGTGGTGTGATAATAATGTGATGGTGATGTGGCGCCCATCACATGTGATCATGTGATGGGTACTCTTATTAGCCTTATGTGGACACTCATCACACCTGTGAACACCACCCCGAGTATGCTGTGGTGTGAAGAGATGTGATGAGGATCACATAGGATCACATCCAATAGCAATTTAGTTCTATTATTTATTTAAAAAAACCTTACCACTCACATTTTTAATCAGCCAATAACAAACTAGTACTTTTATTATTATTGAATTATTTTTATTTAAAAAGATGATGTGGTGTGATATGTATACCAAACTAAATGTGATGTTGTGTGCTGATGATGTGGAGATGAGGTGACATCCATCACGTGTTCATATGTGATGGGTATACCTGAAAATGATGATTAACCTGAAAAAATATTTACTTGGAAAAAAGTGTTTAATTAATAATCTAGATTATTTATTAATTATAAAGTTGCAGGACGAAAAAAAGGGAATGACTAAATATACATCTTATTATACTAGATATACATATTTATGCAAAGTCATCTTTTTATTTGTTAATATTGTATTGTTTCTCGAAAAAAATTAGATATAATTGGTTGAAAAATGTTTAACGGTGTGTATGATATGTTTATATAGTAACACCGCGAAAGAATTATGAGGGGAGTTTGCGAAATATCATGTTTCACGTGTGTTATTACTTTTACATGACAAAGGGGTTCTATACTTTGTTAAATAGGAATATAATAATAATTTGAGGAACACATCAGTGAACTTATCATGGTTCGATCTCATTTTGATCATCGAAGTTTGAAAACTATCAAGAATGACTTCTATTTTGCAAGAATCTTCGGTATTACCTTAAGGAAGCGCAAGGTATAGACCTGACAATTTCGCACACGACACGACTGACACGATACAAACATGACACAAGTTAAAACTGATGATTAACCTGAAAAAATATTTACTTGGAAAAAAGTGTTTAATTAATAATCTAGATTATTTATTAATTATAAAGTTGCAGGTCGAAAAAAGGGAATGACTAAATATACATCTTATTATACTAGATATACATATTTATGCAAAGTCATCTTTTTATTGGTTAATATTGTATTGTTTCTCGAAAAAAATTAGATATAATTGGTTGAAAAATGTTTAACGGTGTGTATGATATGTTTATTTAGTAACACCGCGAAAGAATTATGAGGGGAGTTTGCGAAATATCATGTTTCCCGTGTGTTATTACTTTTACATGACAAAGGGGTTCTACAATTTGTTAAATAGGAATATAATAATAATTCGAGGAACACATCAGTGAACTTATCATGGTTCGATCTCATTTTGATCATCGAAGTTTGAAAACTATCAAGAACGACTTCTATTTTGCAAGAATCTTCGGTATTACCTTAAGGAAGCGCATGGTATAGACCTGACAATTTCGCACACGACACGACTGACACGATACAAACATGACACAAGTTAAAAATGATGATTAACCTGAAAAAAAATTTACTTGGAAAAAAGTGTTTAATTAATAATCTAGATTATTTATTAATTATAAAGTTGCAGGTCGAAAAAAGGGAATGACTAAATATACATCTTATTATACTAGATATAGATATTTATGCAAAGTCATCTTTTTATTTGTTAATACTGTATTGTTTCTCGAAAAAAATTAGATATATAAGTTGAAAATGTTTAACGGTGTGTATGATATGTTTGTTTAGTAACACCGCGAAAGAATTATGAGGGGAGTTTGTGAAATATCATGTTTCTCGTGTGTTATTACTTTTACATGACAAAGGGGTTCTATACTTTGTTAAATAGGAATATAATAATAATTCTACGAACACATCAGTGAACTTATCATGGTTCGATCTCATTTTGATCATCGAAGTTTGAAAACTATCAAGAACGACTTCTATTTTGCAAGAATCTTCGGTATTACCTTAAGGAAGCGCATGATATAGACCTGACAATTTCGCACACGACACGACTGACACGATACAAACATGACACATTTTTCGTGTATAGATTTTACAAATTCGTGTTTCGTGTCTATTAGTGTCGACACGAATTTACCTATCTAAATACGTATTAGACATGAATAATTCAGTAAAATGTAACATGAAGTTTTTTAGCAATTTACTTTCATATATATATATATATATATATATATATATATATATATATATATATATATATATATATATATATATATATATATATCCTATCCTAATAAATAAGTAACTCAAAGCCACATGTCATCTCCTCATTGAATTGGCCACATGTCATTTTCTCATAATTTTGAATTTCTTAAAAAATTTGTTTGAATTGAATGTATTTAATGTATTTAATTCTAATAATTCATAACCGAAGCAAGAAATTAGGAACCTATTTATTTAAAGGGTAAATTGCATAAAAGTCATTAACTTTTCCAATTTTTTCTCGATTTTGACATTGCATTTTTAATTGTTACAATTAAGTCGTTATGTTTTCCAAAAAATTGCAAAAATGACCATATGACAGGATGGCAATAGTTACCAGGTCATATGGTCAGATTTGCAATTTTTCAAAAAACCTAATGACTTAATAGCAAAAATAAAAAACATGGTGTCAAAATCTAAAAATCTAAAAAAGTTAACGACTTTTATGCAATTTATCATATGCAATTTATACAACTTAATCATTTTACATGCCTCATACGTGTCCAAAAAAGTAAATTTGTTGTTACCTTGGTTTTGTTTATTTTTAAGATAGTATGTTATTTACTTTAAGTTAGTACAATGTTTTTAAGTTAGTACAATGTTTGATGTTTAGATGTTCTTATTTAACATTTTCTTTTAATCAACCCGTGTAATACACGGGTCTTACAACTAGTATATATATATATATATATATATATATATATATATATATATATATATAAGTTCAATAGAGAACCAAAATAAAACAAGGAACCAAGGAACCAATCGTGAGCGTCGAAATTCAAATGATCGACGGCCGAAGATAATGTTGTAAATTTCTTAATTGAACGCGTATGTAGCGGATAATTCCAAAAAACCCACTTCGTTTTTTATTTCTTTTTTATTTTTAGAGCTTATTTTTTATCAAAATTAAATATCGAATATATCAAAATTCATAATTTTTTATTCTTTTTCAATAGACATCCATATCAATATAGTAAAAACGAAAAAAAAAATTCAAAAATCTTGTTTAGATTCACAACAGTTAATTAATGTGAATCTGAACTATAACAAGTTTTACAGAAGATTATTCACATGTGAATGATCATTAAAATTATTTTTTTCAACAATCATTGATCATTCAATAACAACTTATGTGAGTTTAAATAAACTTTTATATTCCGACGTGAATCTCACAAAATTTTCATATTGAATTTAAGTAAATTCGTTTATATTATTCACAATTTCAACATTTTGTAATATACAATTGAATTAACTAAGATTCACAAATTAATTTACTTAAACTTATACACGAATGAACACAAAATTGCTAAAAAAAATGGGGTACAATTATCATTTATATGTTAATTAATATATCTAAAACTAGATGCACACTATTTTTAACCTTTTGATTATACACAAATGAATTAATTTAGATTCACAAATTAATTTGCTTAAAATTCACATGTAGATGATAATTTTTTTTTGAAAAACTCAGGTACAATTACCATTTATATGTGAATTAACATGTAGAAAACAAGAATCAGTTAAAATTCGCAATGTGAATATAAACTGTATTAAATTTGTATGGAAGATATTTCATATGTAAATGATCAATGAATTCATTTTCTCAATATATTGTTAATCATTTAATAATAACTTATGTAAATTTAAAAGTATTTTTAAATTCACATGTGATTTCAAGAAACATCACTTATGTTTTTACTATTTCAATGTTTTAATATCATATACAATTGAATTAACTAAGATTCATAAATAATTTACTTAAAATTCACATGTGATTGGTAAAGAATTATTAAAAAAATTGGATAGATTTTTCATTTAGATGTGAATAAAAATATTTAAAACAATGCAGTTCAGTTCAGGTTCACAAGGTGAATCTGGACGAACTTGAAGTAAAAAAAACAAAAAAATTTGTATATCAATATGGATCTCTATTTATAGATGATGAAAAATTATAAATTTTGGTATAATTAGTTTTTTTTTCGAAAAAAGAATAAGTTTAAAAATTTTAAAAACATAAGAAACGAAGTGGGTTTTTTTGCTATGATCCGCTACATGCGCGTCCAATTAAGAATTTTACATCTTTATCGCTGGCCGTCGATATTTTGCATTCTGGCCGTATAATTGGTTCCTTGGTTCCTTGTTTAATTTTGGTTCTCCATTGAACCTAACCCTATATATATATATATATATATATATATATATATATATATATATATATATATATATATATATATATATATATATATATATATATATATATATATATATATATATATATATATATATATATATATATATATATATATATATATATATATTCTTCACTTTTTACCATTATAAATATACATAGAGTTTAACCATTTTAACACACAACAAATACACTCACTCTTCAAATATTTCACTCTATATCACTATAGTAAATGACTTCTAACAATTCCCCCAGTAACACCAACATAAGATCGAATCGAAACCAACCATGCTCAAATACGCCCACTCGAAATATTTTTGGTTTCAGACAACACACTCAAGCCTACCGACCATAACTTGATGCTCATTTATATTCGATGAATCCATTCAAACAATATGCAACACTATCCGACTATGTCCATCCCAAACTTGTTCATCAACTTCACAGTTTTTCCTGAATACGTCTCACAAACCCAAAACGTTCCCAAAAGTTATCATCCCTGAATAAGTTCCCGAAACTCAACTCTCACCCGAATAAGTATCCGAAACAGAACCCATGATGGAAACTTCAAGCCCTAAAATAAATGGGAAGGCGGATTGTACACCGTTTACAATGGCCTAAAAAATCACGTTGGCTCATTTTTCGATCGATGTTTCGAAATACGCAACAACCGAAAATTCTAAATAACGGGTCATTTTTGTCAACATATTACGGATCCGTTTAATAAGGAATTGAGACGCCCCCCTATCGAACGACTAGGGACTTGGCTCTTTATTATAAAAGTTGATAAAAAATTAAATACATACACGATATTTTTCCAAAATAAATCATTAATCTTTGTTGAACAATGGTGATGGTTTAAGGGGGGCTAATAGGGACTCGGCTCGAGGATCAGCGTGAAGAGGGTTAGCAGGGGGGTCCAGTCCGTAGCGCCTTACCCATGTGAAGGGACTGTCGGCGTCCTAGTCAACAACTCCCCTTATTTCCACGTAGGAATATGTACAGCAAAGGCCCAAAGAGATGCGCCCCGGGACCCACGTACATACTAGAACAGCAACTGCCCGTCATTTTCTCTCATTCGAATTGCTCCCTCACTTTATTATTTTTTAAAGTTATACTTCATATATATCCTACAACAAATAAATATTTCTTTCATAAAATTTCACAACTAATTTATTATAGGGAAAATGACTTATTAGGGTAACCAACTATTTTATTTGTTCACGTTTAGTTACTTTTTTTTTGTGTTATTTGCCATTGAACTATCTATTTTGTTCATGATACATCCTTACGACCTGTAATAGCAGGTTACAGCCTAATTGACATCTACGTGGCATCTATGTGGCTTTTGAAGATAGGGAAAATGACTTATATGGGTAACCAATTATTTGATTTGTTCACATTTGGTCACATTCCTTTTTTATTCGTGTTTTATTTGCCATTAAACTATTTATATTGTTCAACATAAATCCTTATGACCGACAATAATAAATAGTGTCGGTTTAATCACTCAATGTCGTAATACAAATAGTACATGGGTTGATTACGTGAATTATTATCCTTATAACTCATTTTTCCTTTAGAAAAACATTTTGGGTTTTTTATTTTTGGACTCGGTCGCGTAGCATGCTTAATGGCTCGTCTGATTTATCAAATGGTCATTCATATTTTACAATTTCATGGGTATTTTGTAGCTTGCTATAAGGTGATCAAGTGGTCAGGATACACATAATCAACCACGTAATACTTGTATTATGACATTGAGTGAATAAACCGACAGTACTTGTTATTGTCGGACATAAGGATTTAGGTTGAACAATATAAATTAATGGCAAATAAAGCACGAATAAAAAAAGAAAGTGACCAAATGTGAACAAAACAAATAGTTGGTTACCCATATGAGTCATTTTCCCTATCCTCAAAAGCCACGTAGATGCCACGTATTTGCCACGTCGATGCCAATTAGGCTGTAACCTGCTATTCCAGGTTGTAAGGATGTATCATGAACAAAATAGATAGTTCAATGACAAATAAAACACGAAAAAAAGGAAAGTGACTAAACGTGAACAAATCAAATAATTAGTTATCCTAATAAGTCATTTTCCCTTTATTATAACACAAACACAATTTTATAGTTTTGATCTTTAAATGTATCATAGCATTATATATATATATATATATATATATATATATATATATATATATATATATATATATATATATATATATATATATATATATATATATATATATATATATATATATATATATATATAGAGAGAGAGAGAGAGAGAGAGAAAAAAAAATTACGATCATTTGATAATCATTATTTTACAAATTTCAATGAATTTTGAATTTTCATTTTTGGCAACAATAATAAAACGCCTAAAAATAAGCCTAATAAATATGAAATTTGAAATTAAAAAAAAATTGTTTTTCTAAAAAATCAGATTTTATTTTGGAATTTAATAAAAATCAAATCTCAGAAAAACTCAATATATTCAATTCTTAAAAAACCACTATATTATTTTTTTAGTGCATTAAACCCCATATATTTTCTAAAATGTCTAATTTAAGGTTTTCGATAGGTAAATCCTAGACATCCACAAATGATAGATAATTGATTCTTAAGTGTTTGATGATTACAATCTATTAAATTAAACAATTCATACAATATAGGATTTTTATCACACTAAAAATATAATATAGTGATTTTTTAATGATTGGAGAAAAATATGTTGGTTTCTTCCGGAATCAAAAAACTTAAATTGGCCATTTTAGAAAATATAGGGGTTTTAATATACTAAAAAAAATAATATAATGGTTTTTTTTATCTGATGAAAATATGTTATGTTTTTTTTGTTGAGATTTTCCCTTTAAAAAATCAAATTTTCATAATTAAAGAAAAACATATGAATTCATGTATTTTCAGGTGCATATTTGCATACTATCAAGTGTATATATGCATGTTTTCATAAATTGTCTATACATATTCTTATTTCCAATATTTAAATTCAAATAATAAACAAAACCAGTTTATCAGAAACAATAAGATACAATTGTTTGAAAACGATACATACATAACATATAAGAAAATACAACAAAAATTCATAATCTCTTCATTGTTTATTTATTGACTGTCATTTTCTTCACTTTATTGCTTTTCGCTTCCTCAATTTGCTCTATAATTTATTAAAATCCGCAAAGGCGTTAATAAAAAGGTGTATTAAAAAACATTTAAAAAAACATACATGCATATACGCATATGTGTTGGGATTCGATCATATAAACAAATAAACACATGCAGCGGAAGACTTAACAAGAACAAATCACAAAAGTATCCTTGAACATTGTCCAGAATCATGCAGTTCATATTAGTTACAACAACTTTAAATCATAAACAAAATATACCTCAGTAAGTCCTATTCTTTGATTTCTGGTCAAGGCCACGATTGCAAAGATAAATAGGATCTAAAGTAGAATCCCTCTAATGATTCACACCCACGATCTCTAGAAAACTAGACAGATCAGTACTCCACTTGGGAAAAGGAGGCAAAGATCAAAACCCTAGAGAAGGATTGAAATCGCAGAAAGAAGAGAGAGTGACGAGGTTGGCGGCTCACTACTGTTGGATTAGGTGTCTAAGCCATGACTTTATATTTATATTTATCTTGTTAATTGAAGCAAAGTCCATTTGGGTTGCCTTCATAGCTGGAGGTTAGGATAGAGTTCAGTAGAGTAAAAGGTTGATTTATTAATTGTTTAATAAATCAATAGAATTAATTAAATGGTTTATTAATATATTTAAGTGTTAATATATTAATTAGAAACTATAATAATTAATTAAGATTTAATCTAGAATTAATTGGATTTAATTCAGTGATTAAATTAATTAATTAAAAGTGCAGGGACTGGTTTGTATTTATTTAATAGTTGAATAAATAACTGGCCAGTGGACAGGGGCCAAAAGTGGCGCCACCATGGAAAGATTCTCCATGGTTGGCGAAACCCTATTAAGGTTTAGAAAAGGCTTGGTCCATTTAGTCAGCAGGCTTGCCTATTTGGAGGCTCCTTAGGGTTTCAACTGTAACCCTTGGAGGCTATAAAAGGAGGCACCTGGCCACCCTAAAACCTGCGCCATTTTCACCAAGGAAACTCTGCAAGACTGTCTTCTCCATTGCTTGGGTGTGACACCATTTGAGGCAGGACATTTGTGTTGCTAGCTTCAAGGATCATAAGATCAAAATGTTGGTTTTCTCAATTTTGATCTTTAGAAATAATTGTTACCTTTAGGTTTAGTTTATTATCTTCATAGAAGAAAACATAGATCTTTCTAGGGTTGTGTAACACCCGACTTATTAACAAAACACCCCATAAAAATTTTATTTTTCAAACACATATTTTACATTCAAAACCATATTCAAAGGGGTATCCGTTAATACAAACAGACACAAGTGTATCAAGGATAACAATATACTAGTATTATACATCCTTCAAGCCGGGCTGCTACTTCAACATTACTAAGTCCCTAGTCACGGACTTTGTCTTTCCCCTTAGCAGGCTCACGCTCACCTGCAGGGACATATCAAATAAACACTGTGAGTTATAAAGCCCAATGAGTAATCATACAAATAATCTCACATATATAAGAGAATAATAACATTTAAACTCTCTTAACGGTTTCTGTCCCATAGTTCATAGTCATAATTGACCGCACCATATGTCATGGCTATATAAGCCACACCAAAACATTTTCAACATTTAAGTCATAACCCTAAGGCCGCACCAACAGTTTCATCATTTATTTCATAGCCCAAAGGCCGCACCAATTGGGTTCAATAACCCGATATCATGGTCATAAGACCGCACCATTTAGATTCAAGATTCAATGTCATAGCCCTAAGGCTGCACCATTTGGATTCTCAATCCAATACCATATCTACATAACATTTGGGTATTCGACCCTCGTCTCACGTTCAACTAATTCAAGTAGTACCAAAGCAAACATTATATATATATATATATATATATATATATATATATATATATATATATATATATATACATATATATATATATATCTTATTAGATATAGTTAAGATTACTCACCTTGATGCTTGCTACTACTAACGTTGGTTATTTCTTGCCTTGTTATGTATTCCACGAGATCTTGTCCCGTACCTATATATTCATTCATTTTCACAATGATTATAGGTTAACAATCAATTTTAATTGACTCTAATGCATAAGAGTTCAATATAATATCACTACAAACAATATCTAGATGATAAACTTTCCATTTACCATCTTTCCATGAATTATACGCTTTTCCGAGGCATTCGTATTGTTCTACAGTCCCCCCAGAGAGTCGAAATCTCAATTTAGTATTTTTTCTAGGACTTTTCAAACCATCATGGACTTATGGTTCAAGTTTGAGGTAAATCGGACATGTCTAGCGAAAATTCACGTTTTTGAGCCCGCTGCCTGACATGCACGACTCGTGCATATCCTTGCCTATAAGAGCACGACTCGTGCAAGCTTAAATAGCAAGGTACTTTGTTTCCCAGGAAGTGCACGACTCATGCACAATGAGCACGACCCGTGCTCATGCTGGACAGTCCAGTTTTCAGCCTGATTTTTCACTATAGCACCTTGTTTTTGCATATTAAGTTCTTATTCTTGTTCTTAATCATCTGGGTTTATTTCAAGACTAAAACCTTCCATTTATACAAGGTTTTAACTCCTTGAAATCAACTCAATAAATCAAGTAAAGAAATTAGGGTTCTTAGTTCCAAAAACCCCAAACTTCAAATTCAACAAAACCAATTGTTTCAATTACATGTTCTTATCTTATAAACATGTTTGAAATCCAGAAATCATATATATATACTTTAGATTACACTGAAATTACAGATTTCAGTCTATCTAATAAAACCCACCAAGAAAACTAGGTTAGAACTTGAATTACTAACCTTTAATGCTTCCAAATCTTCAATTCAAAGCCTAAAATCGGATTTCTAGCTTCAATCTTCAAGGAAGCTCCAAGTTTCTGTAGAAATCGCACAAGAAAACCCTCTCCCGATGCTTCTCCAAGCTTCTGCACATGTGGGGTGACTTTTCCCCCTTTTATACCTCCAGAATTTACAGTTTAGCCCCTGGAGTTCCATTTCTTGAACTTTTGCCACTTTTATCAAATTTTATGACAAAACCTATATTTATAACATTTTAAGTCCAAAACTCAAAATATTATTACATATCAAATCCTTTTCTGTCCAAAAGACCAAATTACCTTTCTAAGGTAAAATGACCAAATTACCCTTTTTAATTATACTTACATATAAAGAGTATCTTGGTGTTACAAATTCTCCCCTCCTTCAAAAGATTCCGTCCCCGGAATCATACAAAGAGTTGAGGGTATTTCTCCCTCATTTCGCTTTCGGTTTCCCACGTCATGTCGGAACCGCTGTGATGTCGCCAAAGTACCTTAACCATGCTGATCTTCTTGTTTCGCAACTGTCTTACCTTTCGGTCTAACACCCTCTCGGGTTGTTCTGGATATCTTAACTTCTCATCTATTTCAATTTCAGCGAGAGGTACCCGCTGAGACTCGTCAAACAAAGTCTTTCTCAAATGGGACACATGAAATACATCATGTATACCATGAAGTTCATCGGGTAATTCCAGTCTATACGCTACAGCTCCAACCCTTTGGGATATGCAGAAAGGTCCAATAAAATGAGGACTCAACTTTCCTTTCTTCCCAAAACGAATTAAGCCTTTCCAAGGGGATACCTTAAGCATTACCATGTCCCCCACTTGAAATTCTAGCGGTTTTACCTGTTTATCTGCATACTGCTTCTGTCGATTCTGGGCCACTTTCAAATTTTCTCGAATCTGTCTAATCTTTTCCTCAGTCTGTGCTACAATCTCGGGCCCAGCTAACGGCTTTTCCCCAACCTCAGTCCAGCAAGTTGGACTACGACACGGTGCTCCATACAATGCCTCATACGGGGCCATCTGAATGCTAGAATGGTAACTATTATTATACGCAAATTCCACCAAAGGTAAATGATCTTCCCAGCTTCCACCAAAATCTATTACACAGGTTCTCAGCATGTCTTCCAGAATCTGAATAGTTTTTTCACTTTGACCATCGGTCTACGGGTGGTATGCAGTACTCATAAGTACTTTTGAACCCAATTGCTCTTGAAGACTTTGCCAGAACCGGGAAGTAAATCATTTATCTCGATCTGACACGATCGTTACCGGTAACCCATGTCGGCAAATCACTTCATCTATGTAGATTTTCGCCAACTTATCAATCTTGAACGTCTCACCAATCGGTATAAATTGTGCCGATTTCGTCAAACGATCCACAATCACCCATACCGTATCATGACCTCGCGGTGTCCGCGGCAACTTTGTTACAAAATCCATAGTAATATTATCCCACTTCTTCTCTGGAATTGGTAACGGCTGGATTTCTTCATACGGTTTCTGGTGGTTTGACTTCACTTGCAGACACGTCAAACACTTTTCCACGTATCTTCCAACATCTCTCTTCATTCTAGGCCACCAATACAGTGGTTTCAACGTCTGATACATCTTAGTACTGCCCGGATGAACTGCATACCGACTATAATGTGCATCTTCTAGTAGCAAATTTCGTGCCTCCCCTTGTTTTGGGACCCATACACGACCTTTAAAGGTTTTCAATCGCTGTGTGTTTTCATCCAAATGCTTCAGATACCCAACCATTCGCTCGCTTTTTACATGCTCAGGTTTACACGCTTCTTCCTGTGCCAAACGAATCAGTTCGGGTAACCGGCTTGCTACTGAAGGGTTTTCTAGCAAACAATGAACACAAAATACCTATGGTTCACATGCAACCCTAGAAAGATCTATGTTTTCTTCTATGAAGATAATAAACTAATATCTAAAGGCCAACAATAATTTCTAAAGTTCAAAACAAGAATTACCAACCTTTGAATCTTGTTCTTGAAGCTAGCAGCACAAGTGTCCTGCCTCAAATGCAAGTCACACCCAAAGCAATGGAGAAGACAGTCCAGCAGAGTAATCTTGGTGAAAGTGGCGCAAAAAATGGAGGGCCAGGAGTCTCCTTTTATAGCCTCTAGGGTTACAGCTGAAACCCTAAGGAGCCTCCTTAGTGGGCAAGCCTGTTGACAACTTGGACCAGATTTTCTAAACCCTAATTAGGGTTTTCGCCAACTATGGAGTTCCCTCCATATTGGCACCAACTTTGGCCCCTGGCTACTGGCTTGCCAGTTATTCAACTATTGAATAAATACAAACCAGTCCCTGCACTTTTAATTAAATAATTTAATCACTAAATTAAATCTAATTAATTCTATATTAAATATCAATTAATTATTATAGTTTCTAATTAATATATTAACACTTAAATATATTAATAAACCATTTAATTAATTCTATTGATTTATTAAACAATTAATAAATCAACCTTTTACTCTACTGAACTCTATCCTAACCTCCAGCTATGAGGGCAACCCAAATGGACTTTGCTTCAATTAACAAGATAAATATAAATATAAAGTCATGGCTTAGACACCTAATCCAACAGTCTCCCACTTGGATAAGTCTATGACTTTAATTTATCTTCTGATTAATAAACAACCTGCAGCTTCCAAGAAACTGCTGCCGAACTCTGACCCAGTCAGTTCTGTCCATAGATAAGTGATCATATGATCCTTCATCCAACAAGATATTTTCAGACACGAGACATGGATTGAGATCAATCTCTGTCCGATACTCTGTTTCCCGATTTCCGATTCTGCTTATGACTTTCGGACTTCTAATTGAACACATCAATTTAGTCCAGGCTGGCCAGCACTTAAGTCAACTTCAAAATCATCGAGAGGCCTACAGATATCTGTTTCCCTATCAGGGTCAAGGAACGAATAAGCTTTGACTCATATGGTTGTGTCTTTTACTTATCAAATCGTACACAACAATGCGTTTTGTTACATCGAGTTACTGATGCATTTTCGCATTATCAATGCACAACTGACTCGTAAATTTCAACTCATATGTCTCCGCTTCAAGATCATACGATATTATCGTCTCAACATTGCTCATGATGTGTGACAATTGTAAATTTTTGGTCAACAAAAGTCAACTATAGTCAAACGAAGCGTACGTTAATCTATATGTTGAAAAGTTATTTTCTATAACTTTTGCAATGAATTATTAATATTATAGTATTTCGTATGCTAAATCAAACAAATATCGATTAAAAGTCGAAAATACGGACAGCAAACTACTATAGCGTAAAAATTCGATAATCGTACAATTATTATTTTGAGAATAATAATATTCATAAAGTGATCTACTCGTAAATACGAAACTGTGGATATATAGAACGTCGAAAACGGAGTTCGTATGTGAAAGTTATAACGATTAAACCGCTGTGAACGGATAAATGTACACAGGGTTTGGACTCAAATTTCAAAATGTGGTGCCTTAAACATCACATATGAAATAAAAACTTATATGATAAGTAACGTAATAGTATCTAGTATTTAATTCCAAAGCTAAATACAATTTACGGTAAAACGTCAAAAATCGCGAAATCGGAAGAATACCGCGCTTAAACGCGTATTCCGACATCCAACGAGTTATGTTTCAATAAAAATAAATGTTTGATAATGTTTTTATACAAAATAATTATTTAGAACTTCGTTTCGTTAAAAACGCATAAAAATTTACTAAAACGACTTACGATTTTATAAAAATCACCCATTTTTATAAGTACATTGCTATTTTTATAAAAACTAACCCTACCCTACCCCACCCCCACCCTACACTCATTTGGATGAAACAAGTGCTCCATTAAAACCTTAGTGGTAAATATTTAAAATCTAGGCACTTATGAAGCTAGTAATTTTATAATAGGAAAAATCTAAGTATAAATCTTCCAAGAGAGACTAGCCAAATTCATTTGTATTCAACCAAACTTCTTCTTTCTCTCCTCTCCCTCATGCTCACGGCTCCACGACCATCACCACCATCTTCACTTTCAAGTTTCAATTTCAAGCTCTCTTCACAAGATTAAGTAGTAAGTTTCATTCCTCTTTTGATTCTAATATACATAACACAAGTTTTACACCTTTTACACACACTAACATCCATCAAAATCCATTGTATATTAGCTTTGTCCAAGAGTCATCCAAGTCCTAGAACCAAACTCATCAACCTTCTACCAAGAAACCTTAAGATCTACCACACAAGGTGAGTTCATACCCCTCCTTTTCATCTTTTCAAATCTTTTAGGGGAGAATACAAGTTCTTTTACTATAAATGTTGTTTTATTCAAGTTTATATGTGTGTTATTGTTATACATGTTGATTTACACAAGTTTATAAAGTTAATATTTGTGTAAAAATGCTCTTGACATAAAATATGAATAGATCCATGTATTATGAACACTTTGACATATTAAGATATGTAAAAATTACAAAACCACAAATAAACCATACAAAAATACTAGATCTTGGACAAAATATTATAAAGATGAACTTGACATAAAATATGAATAGATCCATGTATTATGAACACCTTGACATATTAAGATATGTAAAAATTACAAAACCACAAATAAAGCATACAAAAATACTAGATCTTGGGTAAAAACGTTATAAAAATGAATACTAGTAAAAACTACGTTTTTATAAATAAAAATATTATTTTCCAACAAAAATGGTTATAACCAAGTTATTACACCATTTTTGTGAGAAATATCTTAAAAGATGATATTTATAAACATTTGAACAAGTTACTTCGTTATTATTCGCAAAATATGATTGTTACGACGGAATTACTAAAAATAGACTATTATTGGAATAGTTTACGAACATAAGGTTATATTGACGCTTAAACATGACAAAAATAATTATATAAAATTATATAATTATTTAACAACACTATATTATCATGGGAAAAATGATAATGGACAATTACAAGCGTTTTTATATACAAATCGTACGTAAACAAGTTGATTGAAATACATACATTTTGTGAGATGAATCTTCACAGTACTTTTATAAGTACCTACTATAAGTCCTGTACATTTATAACCAGAGTCTCGGTAAGAGAGCGCGATATTTGAGTATAGATCTATACGGGGCTTGACAACCCCGCACCTGAGCTGCTCGCTACAGCTAGACCGGCAGGTCTGAGGTGTCCAAATGTCTACCATTTCGACGCTTGAAGAACGTCGCAACAGGCCAACTAGTCACAGTATGGTTATAGGGTATCTCACGGGGAAAAATATCAACTTAATAATTTCTTTTATAAATTATTTACGTTATTATTATAACAATTCAATTATGATTCCAAAAATATAATACCGATTGATCTACTTACGAGAGCGGTGTCTAGGCCGATCAATTGAGTTAGGTTGTTGGATTTCCGAAAGGCGTATACGCTAAAAGGGTCCTGCCTCTCCATTTGATCTTCTACATGGCCGTTCTTTATTTGATAGTCATGAAATATTATATTGGAATTAATAAAGAGTAAAACCAATTTATTACACTACAATTTTACATATTTCATTTTAGTCTTTGGGAGTTAAAGACTTGGTCATTTTTATAAGAAAATATAGGATTTTCTTGGTTCTCAATTACTACCGTTTACAAACAAAGGGCTTTTCTATTACAAAATCTTATGAACTCACCAACTTAATTGTTGACACTTTTTCAACTACTTGTATTCTCAGGAAACTGACAAGGTAAATGCAAGCGCTACAAGTAATGACGTTACGACGTCATTTTTATCTATTTTGTTATCATTTCAATTGTACTTGAGACATGTAATAAGTAAACTTTGTAACATTTTTAATTGATTTAAACGTTGGTTGTGTGCTTGGATTTCACTACTATTCAACTTTGTTATGATAATGTTCATGAAGTCATCCACCCTTGAACTATTCCGCCAATACGGTTTGAGGGTGTGACAGATTGGTATCAGAGCATTGTTTATAGTGAACTAAGTATATCAATCCATTTAAAGATATACAACTATAAATACAATGGGACTAAAACCCTCGAAAACATTTTCGTACAAGTATACTTTTGAAATTACAACGGTAATTTTTATAGAAGTATAAGTACATACATACATACATACTAGAACGATATTATAACGAAAACATACAAAAGTGGTAAGATGAGTTGAACACTACGGATAGGCCTAAGTATTTTTGGTAATTATATCTTGGATAAATAGAGCCTGATCAACTGTATTGATCCAAGATATGATTAACGTATACTTAGGAATAGTCGTGGTGAACAACAAGTCCGAACACTTACCAATAACCAAATAACTAAACATAAAGTTAAAATACTATGGGAGTATTTTAAGGCGCTATATAACTAAACATAGAGTTAAAATACTACAGGAGTATTTTATGAATACTACGAAGTCATACACTTAGAATTTTCTCTTACATACCTCTCATACCCCTTAGAAATCACCTTACTTATAACAAATTCTAAAGACTTACCAATATCCATGTACAAGGAAAAAAAACACTAGAACAAAACATAAAACAAAAATACTATACGAGTATTTTGTGACACTATAGAACCATACATCTAGACTCTTTATACACCTATTATACCCATATCACTTCATAGTCGACATAAATGTATAATAGAAACGCCGTTCTTTGATAACCCTTACCAAGAACTAACCGACGTCAAATCCTGAATCCTTGTGGCAGAAATATGCCACCCCGTCGAAGAAACGCTAGGCGCGCACCGATCGCAACTCCCGAGCCACCCATGATGGACCCAGCCACTTTTCAGGCTGCTGTTACTGCAGCGGTAGCAGCTGCTATCGCTCAGATAAACTCTAATGGGACGAATGGAAACGGAAGCGGAAATGGTACCAACGACTCCACAAATGGAGAAACATCAAACCAATCGCGAGTATGTTCTTACAAGGACTTCGCGAATTGCAAACCAGTGACTTTCTACGGTACTGGTGGTGTCCTTGCTCTCACGAGATGGATTGAGAAAACAGAATCAATCTTTGATATCGCCGCCTGTCCCGAAGAATTTAAAGTCAAATACGCCGCTTGTACCTTTGCCGAGACGGCCATGTCCTGGTGGAAGGGCCACGTTAAAGCTCTGACACTTCCTGTGGCCAACTCAATGAGTTGGGAGGAACTGAAGACCATGCTGATGAAAGAGTACTGTCCCAGAGGGGAGATCCAGAAACTAGAACAAGAGCTATGGAACCTCACTATGAAAGGTTCAGATCTGACCTCCTACACGAACCGATTCAATGACCTGGCAACCCTCTGCCCTACTATGGTCACGCCAGAATCTGTGAAAGTGGAGCGTTATATCTGGGGGCTATCTCCTCAGATCCAAGGGAATGTAGAATCAGCAAGCCCCGCTACCTTCGACAGCGCCAAACGACTAGTCCAACGACTAGTTGACCATGGGGTTCGCCAGGGAACCATGACCCCAAGAACTGAACAACCAAAGGAGAAGGACCACAAAAGGAAACCCTGGAACAGGGGGAAGGGTCAGCCTAACCAAGAAAATGTCAATAGACAACAGATTGTGGCAGTCCGTGCAGCCACTGTCCCGACTACCCCTACAACAACCAAGCAGTATAATGGGACACTACCCAAGTTCAACAAGTGTAATTTCCACCACACTGGAGCATGTAGGGAGATGCACTGCTCGAACTGTAACAAAAAGGGGCATACCGCCCGTTTCTATAAGGCGCCAGTTTCACAAACCACCCAAGCCCCTAATGTTGGGGTGAGTCAAGCTTGCTATGGTTGCGGTGAGACAGGGCATTTTAAGCGTGACTGCCCAAAGACAAAGAACGTGGGGAGAAATGGAAGAGTCCTAGCCATGGGACGCGCGGAAGCAGTAGAGGATCCTACCGTGGTTACCGGTACGTTCCTCGTCAATAACTCATATGCTTGTGTACTATTCGATAGCGGTGCGGAGAGGAGTTTCGTAAGCCACGAGTTTAAATATTTATTAAAACAAAAACCACAACCACTCAATGAAACATTTATAGTAGAGATGGCAAATGGCAAAACTGAAAGCACAAACGACATATACATAGGCTGTACACTTACTCTGGACGATCACTCCTTTCAAATCGATTTAATGCCTGTTAAAATAGGAAGTTTTGACGTGATTGTTGGTATGGATTGGCTAATTCCCCATCATGCCGACATCATGTGTTACGAACGAGGAATCCGACTTCATCTGCCGGATGACAAGACCTTTGTTGTCTATGGTGATAAACCCAGTACCAGCCTCCGAATCGTGTCTTGCATCAAAGCCCGAAAATACCTACAGAAAAGATATCATGCCTTCTTAGCCCACGTTGTTGACGAGAAGAAAGAAGTAAAGAACATCGAAGAGATCCTCGAAGTCTGTGACTTCTTCGATGTATTCCCAGAAGACCTTCCAGGAGTACCACCCGCACGACAAGTCGAGTTCAGAATCGATTTGATTCCAGGAGCCACCCCGGTAGCAAAAGCACCTTACCGATTAGCCCCGGCAGAAATGCAGGAATTATCCAGCCAACTAAACGAAATACTAAGCAAAGGGTTCATCAGGCCGAGCTTCTCACCTTGGGGAGCGCCGGTCTTATTCGTGAAGAAGAAGGATGGATCATTCCGTATGTGCATTGACTATCGAGAGTTGAACAAGCTCACCATCAAGAACCGATATCCGCTACCCCGAATTGATGACCTGTTCGATCAACTCCAAGGAGCGAGCTATTTCTCAAAAATCGATCTGAGGTCGGGATATCACCAACTCAAGGTTCAAGAGGAAGATGTTCCTAAAACGGCATTCAGAACTCGCTATGGCCATTATGAATTCGTTGTGATGCCCTTCGGATTGACCAATGCGCCCGCAGTGTTCATGGATCTAATGAACCGTGTATGCCGACCTTAGCTAGACAAATTCGTGATAGTGTTCATCGACGACATACTTATCTATTCACGAAGTAAGGAGGAACATAGACAACACATACGACAAGTTTTGGAGACATTAAGAGCAGAGAAGCTGTATGCGAAATTTTCGAAATGCGAATTTTGGCTTCGAAAAGTGGACTTTCTAGGCCACGTAGTCAGCAAAGAAGGGATACATGTGGATCCCTCCAAAATCAAAGCCATCGAAAGCTGGAAAGCACCAAGAACTCCGACAGAAATCTGTCAGTTTTTGGGCCTTGCTGGCTATTACCGAAGATTCATACATAATTTCTCCAAAATTGCGAAACCACTTACTGCCCTGACACAGAAGGGTGTAACATTCAAGTGGGAAGATAAACAAGACGCCGCCTTCCAGACCTTAAAGAAAGGCTTGTGCAGCACTCCTATTCTGTCCCTTCCAGAGGGAACAGAAGACTTTGTGGTCTATTGCGATGCGTCGAACCAAGGTCTGGGCAGTGTACTCATGCAAAGAGGAAAAGTCATTGCCTACGCTTCAAGACAACTTAAAACTCACGAGGTCAACTACACTACACATGACCTCGAGTTGGGGGCGGTAGTATTCGCATTGAAGATCTGGAGACACTACCTGTACGGCACTAAGTGTACAATCTTCACTGACCATAAGAGTCTCCAGCATATCCTCAATCAAAAAGAGCTCAACATGAGGCAACGGCGATGGGTAGAGCTACTAAGTGACTATGAATGTGAAATTCGTTATCACCCGGGGAAAGCCAACGTGGTAGCTGATGCCCTCAGTCGAAAAGAGTACTCGGGCCGCCGAGTAAAGTCTCTGTCAATAACGATCCATTCCCATTTGTCCACTCAGATCAAGGAGGCACAGCTAGAAGCCTTAAAACCTGAGAATGTCGCAAATGAAGCGTTGCGAGGGATGGATAAAAACCTTGAAGTTAAGGATGACGGAGCTCGTTACCTCATGAACCGAATTTGGACTCCGAAATTTGGTGGATACAGAGACATTATCATGAACGAGGCTCACAAGACTAAATACTCCGTTCATCCCGGATTCGACAAGATGTATCTAGATCTCAAGAAACTATATTGGTGGCCAAACATGAAGGCAGAAATTGCTACCTACGTAGGCAAGTGTTTGACTTGTGCCAGGGTTAAGGTAGAATATCAAAAGCCCTCGGGTTTGCTAATTCAACCAGCAATACCCGAGTGGAAGTGGGAGCGGATAACAATGGACTTCATAACCAAATTACCAAAGACAACCGGTGGGTTAGACACTATATGGGTAATCGTAGATAGGTTAACCAAATCCGCACACTTCCTACCAATCAAGGAGGCTGATAGGATGGACAAACTGGAGAGGGTTTACCTCAGAGATATTGTAAAATTGCACGGCGTGCCAAAATCAATCATCTCTGATAGAGATAGCCGATTCACTTCGCACTTTTGGCAAGCATTGCAAAAGGCTATGGGAACCAGACTCAATATGAGCACAGCTTACCATCCGCAGACTGATGGCCAAAGTGAACGAACCATTCAAACACTGGAAGACATGCTTCGCGCATGCGTAATAGACTTTGGCAAGGCGTGGGACGTTCACTTGCCACTAATTGAATTCTCCTACAACAACAGTTACCACACTAGCATCAAGGCCGCTCCATTCGAGGCACTGTATGGGCGTAAGTGCAGATCACCTTTGTGTTGGGCCGAGGTCGGCGACACACAGCTAGTCAAAGGTCAAGTGACAAACAGCAACCTCACCGGGCCAGAAATCATACGAGAGACCACGGAAAAGATCATTCAAATCCGGGAACGATTGAAGGCCTCTCGCGATCGACAGAAAAGTTATGCAGAAAGAAGGCGTAAACCGTTAGAATTTCAAGTGGGTGACCTTGTCATGTTGAAGGTCTCCCCTTGGAAAGGGATGATACGCTTCGGCAAGAGGGGAAAACTTAACCCAAGGTACGTTGGACCATTCAAAATCCTAGCAAGGATCGGTCCTGTAGCCTACAAACTTCAACTACCCCAGGAGTTGAGCAAAGTACACAGCACATTCCATGTGTCGAATCTCAAGAAGTGCTTGTCCGATGAAACCCTGTTCATCCCCCTTGACGAAATCGAAGTCAATGAAGACCTACACTTCGTAGAGGAACCAGTGGAGATCATGGATAGAGAAATCAAAAGAACCAAACAGAGCCGCATACCAATAGTTAAGGTCCGTTGGAGTGCCAAGCGAGGACCTGAGTTTACTTGGGAGCGCGAAGACCAAATGAAGCAGAAATACCCACACCTCTTCCCAAACCCTTGAGGATCCACTCAAGAGCTAAATTTCGGGATGAAATTCTTTCTAACGGGTAGGTGATGTGACAATTGTAAATTTTTGGTCAACAAAAGTCAACTATAGTCAAACGAAGCGTACGTTAATCTATATGTTGAAAAGTTATTTTCTATAACTTTTGCAATGAATTATTAATATTATAGTATTTCGTATGCTAAATCAAACAAATATCGATTAAAAGTCGAAAATACGGACAGCAAACTACTGTAGCGTAAAAATTCGATAATCGTACAATTATTATTTTGAGAATAATAATATTCATAAAGTGATCTACTCGTAAATACGAAACTGTGGATATATAGAACGTCGAAAACGGAGTTCGTATGTGAAAGTTATAACGATTAAACCGCTGTGAACGGATAAATGTACACAGGGCTTGGACTCAAATTTCAAAATGTGGTGCCTTAAACATCACATATGAAATAAAAACTTATATTATAAGTAACGTAATAGTATCTAGTATTTAATTCCAAAGCTAAATACAATTTACGGTAAAACGTCAAAAATCGCGAAATCGGAAGAATACCGCGCTTAAACGCGTATTCCGACATCCAACGAGTTATGTTTCAATCAAAATAAATGTTTGACAATGTTTTTATACAAAATAATTATTTAGAACTTCGATTCGTTAAAAACGCATAAAAATTTACTAAAACGACTTACGATTTTATAAAAATCACCCATTTTTATAAGTACATTGCTATTTTTATAAAAACTAACCCTACCCTACCCCACCCCCACCCTACACTCATTTGGCTGAAACAAGTGCTCCATTAAAACCTTAGTGGTAAATATTTAAAATCTAGGCACTTATGAAGCTAGTAATTTTATAATAGGAAAAATCTAAGTATAAATCTTCCAAGAGAGACTAGCCAAATTCATTTGTATTCAACCAAACTTCTTCTTTCTCTCCTCTCCCTCATGCTCACGGCTCCAAGACCATCACCACCATCTTCACTTTCAAGTTTCAATTTCAAGCTCTCTTCACAAGATTAAGTAGTAAGTTTCATTCCTCTTTTGATTCTAATATACATAACACAAGTTTTACACCTTTTACACACACTAACATCCATCAAAATCCATTGTATATTAGCTTTGTCCAAGAGTCATCCAAGTCCTAGAACCAAACTCATCAACCTTCTACCAAGAAACCTTAAGATCTACCACACAAGGTGAGTTCATACCCCTCCTTTTCATCTTTTCAAATCTTTTGGGGGAGAATACAAGTTCTTTTACTATAAATGTTGTTTTATTCAAGTTTATATGTGTGTTATTGTTATACATGTTGATTTACACAAGTTTATAAAGTTAATATTTGTGTAAAAATGCTCTTGACATAAAATATGAATAGATCCATGTATTATGAACACTTTGACATATTAAGATATGTAAAAATTACAAAACCACAAATAAACCATACAAAAATACTAGATCTTGGACAAAATATTATAAAGATGAACTTGACATAAAATATGAATAGATCCATGTATTATGAACACCTTGACATATTAAGATATGTAAAAATTACAAAACCACAAATAAAGCGTACAAAAATACTAGATCTTGGGTAAAAACGTTATAAAAATGAAGACTAGTAAAAACTACGTTTTTATAAACAAAAATATTATTTTCCAACAAAAATGGTTATAACCAAGTTATTACACCATTTTTGTGAGAAATATCTTAAAATATGATATTTATAAACATTTGAACAAGTTACTTCGTTATTATTCGCAAAATATGATTGTTACGACGGAATTACTAAAAATAGACTATTATTGGAATAGTTTACGAACATAAGGTTATATTGACGCTTAAACATGACAAAAATAATTATATAAAATTATATAATTATTTAACAACACTATATTATCATGGGAAAAATGATAATGGACAATTACAAGAGTTTTTATATACAAATCGTACGTAAACAAGTTGATTGAAATACATACATTTTGTGAGATGAATCTTCACAGTACTTTTACAAGTACCTACTATAAGTCCTCGGTAAGAGAGCGCGATATTTGAGTATAGATCTATACGGGGCTTGACAACCCTGCACCTGAGCTGCTCGCTACAGCTAGACCGGCAGGTCTGAGGTGTCCAAATGTCTACCATTTCGACGCTTGAAGAACGTCGCAACAGGCCAACTAGTCACAGTATGGTTATAGGGTATCTCACGGGGAAAAATATCAACTTAATAATTTCTTTTATAAATTATTTACGTTATTATTATAACAATTCAATTATGATTCCAAAAATATAATACCGATTGATCTACTTACGAGAGCGGTGTCTAGGCCGATCAATTGAGTTAGGTTGTTGGATTTCCGAAAGGCGTATACGCTAAAAGGGTCATGCCTCTCCATTTGATCTTCTACCAGGCCGTTTTTTATTTGATAGTCATGAAATATTATATTGGAATTAATAAAGAGTAAAACCAATTTATTACACTACAATTTTACATATTTCATTTTAGTCTTTGGGAGTTAAAGACTTGGTCATTTTTATAAGAAAATATAGGATTTTCTTGGTTCTCAATTACTACCGTTTACAAACAAAGGGCTTTTCTATTACAAAATCTTATGAACTCACCAACTTAATTGTTGACACTTTTTCAACTACTTGTATTCTCAGGAAACTGACAAGGTAAATGCAAGCGCTACAAGTAATGACGTTACGACGTCATTTTTATCTATTTTGTTATCATTTCAATTGTACTTGAGACATGTAATAAGTAAACTTTGTAACATTTTTAATTGATTTAAACGTTGGTTGTGTGCTTGGATTTCACTACTATTCAACTTTGTTATGATAATGTTCATGAAGTCATCCACCCTTGAACTATTCCGCCAATACGGTTTGAGGGTGTGACATGATGTAATCCATGAAGCAATCTATTGAGCGCGGGTTTATTCAATACTCAAATCTCTATTTCTAAGTATTCGTGAATGTTGTAGCAGTCTTACTGCAATGTCTAACTCCTTAGACAATCTACAAACCAATTCACGACAGTCTTCGTTCATACTTACTCCCGAAAAGTATGAGCGACTGTGGATTCTTGAATAATCAAATTATTCGGGAAGTGAAACATGCAAAATTGAAACATAAAATCTGACTGGTGGCTACGCTTGCCTAATTACCAAGTCTCCACGAGGTAATCACCAAGTCGGATTTTACATAAAACTATTATCGGTTTCTAGATTCCTTTTAAACTATTTAATTCGTGTTATGTATATATGTCTACTTGACTTTTCACTCTTTCTATGTAATAATACACTTTATCCGATCGGATATCCTACGATGATATTTCAATTTTGGTCATACCGTCATTCTCACTAACAACTCCATTCTATGTACTGTGACTTTCCATGGTTTTCGGGATCTTTAGTCCACATTACTGCACCCTAAGACTATTTCGAGGTGTTACGATGTGCTGGTGAGCCACACGCACTCCATCGGAATGCCAACGAAATTCTTTAACCATTAAGTCCTTATTTTAAAACTCTTTTCAAATTGTTATCAACATTCACCCCTAATCATTTTCCAATGATTTCTCACGTATGTACAAAATCCATTAAGTATCCCCAGCCAGATCATATCCTGAATCTGACTCAGTATGCTCTAAGCATTAAGTCATCAATACATGTTCATGACACTTCTGATCGATCCAAGAAACTTGTTGGATTCGATCCAGTCCTATTCCAAACCCTTTTGGAATCTTAGGATTACTCATAATCCTTGTGTCATGACCTTTAATAACTATATCCTTTCAGATACTTTTTCTCATGCATCTTGAATCTTATCAAGATCATGCTTATTATGGCCATGTCTATACTGATTACATTATCTATCTGATATATGTCAATGGATTATGTGAGTACGTTGCACCTTTTATATCTCTCATGCCAAATCATCACACTTTGCAATGACAGGAAACTATTTCCTAGGGCAATGCATCTTGAGTCTCATCAAGATCATTTTGGCATAGTTTCGATCTATCTCATAGACGTTTATAACCACCCGAGTATGCCGTATCTCTTATTAAGTCTTTCATAGCGATCCGTCTCTTAACACCAAGTCATTACACTTTGTAATGAAAGGAGACGTTTCCTAGAACCAATATGTGACACACATATGAAGATAGATAACAACAACACTCCCACTGGCTTTAACACGGTTATGGACTATTCACAAAATCCAAAGCTTATGGCACATTTTGAGAATCCAAACCTTTCTGACATCTTAATGGATATTATTCAGCCCTTTCTCGAAATCCAATCATTTGGCATATTTTGAGAATCTGAATATCCTTTCTAGCGAGATGCCCATGGGATAATCCCGGGCCCACGTACCTTTATGCTGGCATACTCTTTGTGAGTCCCCATTAGTGTGCCGGTGATCCACACGCGTTCCACTAACGACTTACAATATGCAGTGTCCTTTCGGATTTCATCTTCTATTGAGAGTGCTTCTCTCGGAGTCAATTACTTGACTCTGAGTATCGTCTCACTCAATCAGATGTTCTGAAGGTACGTTTCTGTCCATGTTGGTTTCTTTTGATGATTACTCCCACTGGTTTTAAGACCAGTTGTAAAATCAATCAAACTGTCACATAGACTGTATCTCGTCCTAAGGTTCTCTTAATTGGCAGCAACCGGGCTCACCAATGCTTCCAAGTAGTCGGATTCAAAATCCGTACCAACTATAGTGTTTTACCACTATTCGGTATGTCACCCTGATCATAACTACTTATGATGGTGATCAATACTACTGGTTAAGAGAAGATTATGTCAGTATTAAAACAAAAATCTGATTTCTGCTCTAAGCCTAGTGATGACTAAAGGTTATTTCACTTGGCTAATTCTGAACTGATTCAGGACTGTCCCAACTCCCACTGTTTCCTTAGAACATGAGTTCTTTCTAAAAGAGCTCTTTCTCTTCCAGGTACAGCGGGATAGCCAGTGAAACGACATTTCTGATTAGGTTCAGGCTAGTCATGAGGTTCGGACGAACACTACAAGACCCTGGACCTTTAATGTACAAGTGGGACAATCCCAGCTTTACATTTCAGACAGTGTCTGTAAAACCTACTTAGTCGAAGGATGTGGTTTAATATGGTTTATATGGTCTGACTGGTATAGTATTCAATTTACGGGAAACTAATTTGCAATGTATCTCATACATCGAGGATCGAACTGTTTCGACCAACGCTCCATCATCTTCCCTAAGACACATTATAACTATTAATGTTCTTGGAAGGGAATAAACTGTGAAACATTTTCCCAGTTTATGTTGTCACTCAAGTTCTTTGGGTCTTGTACTTCCTTTGAAGTCCTTGAACTGTTCAAGGATTCAATCCAATCGCTTATTCTGATAAGCGAAGTCATGTTCGTCATACGGAATGACAAATATTGCGAAGTACAAACAATTGTGTTCTATTTGAAGATTCGAGCAGCACACAGCAACTGATGTGTTCATTGCTCCTAATCTTAATCTCCTTTACATCTCTATGTAAATTTATGACTTTGTTAATTATGTTCAAGACTTGCAATCTTCAGTTGACTCTAAGTCAGCTGATTCCAAAATCCTATCCTTTAGATCTTTGGGTGATTCATTTCTTGCCACATGCGCTTTATAAAGAACTTAATCATCATTCAACTCTAAGTCAAATGATTCCAAAGTCCTGTCCAACTGGATCTTTGGTTGATTCATTTCTTAACACATTAAGAACTCAATTCATCAAGTGACTCTAAGTCAAATGATTCCAAATTCCTGTCCAACTGGACCTTTGGTTGAATTGATTCTTACAACATTTATCTTAACAATCATAAGGGACACAATTCTTAAATTCAAACACTTTGGATGCATTCAACATTCAAGTTATTACTAATTATGCATTCAACACAATCATACAACATTTCAAGGATATTTCAAACAACATGTGTTAAAATAAAATTGATAATTTTATTAAAACAAAAATCCTTGCACAATGTACTATATGATAGACAATGTCATACGCATCAAAAAGCTAATAACAATATTTCAATATCTAACTAAACTTCAAAACCGCATGAGCCGGAAATCCAATCCAAATGTGCTCCTATGCGCCAAGGTCCCGTACCTTACTGATTCCCTGCATACAAACCAAAATGTGACTATCACATTATGCATCAAGAAATTATGGAACAGGAGTTTTGAGGTTTTTAGATATACCTAAGCTTTCAAAAGATTTTTGACTTTGGAGCGTCTTTCAATCTTTTCGCGATTGTATCCGATTCTATGGATTTCCAGCTTAAGACATATCCAGACGATCTGGATCGTTTCTTGCTGTGACTTTCCACTGGACTTAATTCAGAAGTAGTTGAACCATTGGAGCTATGCCTGTCCAAGAGTGACTCGTATAAAGTCAACAGTGGACGCATTTCCATTAAGTTCTTTTTCTGGTCTTCCCTTCTATACGTCTGAATGAACAGATCGTACTTACTGGTCAGCGATGTGAGTAGAATGTTAACACTCGACTCCTGACTCATGGAATAACCAAGTTTGTACAATTCGCCTATATACGCTTCAATCTGAAGAACATGCGAATCGATGCTACTTCCTTCTTTTAACTTACACTCTGCAAGTCTTTTGAAGATCCTAGCTCGTTCCTCTTCAACCGGTTTTTGGAACCTTTTCTCAACCGATTGCATTAACTCATATGGCCCCAAGGATTCAAAATCCTTGCGGAACTCGGGGTCAATGGTCAATAGCATGAGGTCACGAATCTCTTTGGATTCATCAACTATTAAGTCATGCTTATCATAAAGGCTCTTTATGATGACTTGTTTTGGTGGAACCGGGGTAGGATACTCGGTGAGATGAAGCTTGCCCGCAATGACGAGAACCCGTCTCCAATTGCGAAGCCATTCTTTACAGTTAAGGCCAGTCAGCCTTTCCATATTTAGCAGGTGCTTTCTGATGCTTTCAGAAATGGGTGAAGGAAGAGAGGGAGGAGAATAGACACTTGATTCAGACATCTACAATAAACAAAACTTTATTAGTTTAATTAATCCTTTTTAAATAATTACCCAATATATTATTTATTAAGGCTAGGACCCAAAATGCCCCAACTATGGTGTGAAGAGGGATGTCGTAATCACAACATAATGGTCATTAAGGTAGATAATACACTTATCAATTTCATCTTATGAAATTCCTAGATCTGTTGAGACACATTGAACTGTTCAATGGCATGTTTAGTCTCAGATGTGCCCCACTGTTTGTGACTGGGATGCCGAGGATCACAAACCGGGTATGAATAACCATGCAAATTCGCTCGGTACTCTCGAAGTCAATTGCCATCTCTAATTAACGTATCGGTTAACCACACACGCTCCGTTAATAATGACAAAATCGAGAAACCCATTGCAACTCTTTGCGGACCCCAGTTGGCGTGCCGGTAAACCACACACGCTCCACCAACGTTCCACAAATTGCAATGTGCAATTCCATGGATTAGCACCAATTCATATTTTTTAACCTAAAGTAACTAGATTGGGTTTTTGTTCAAAGTTCTAGTACTTTCAATTATAGGATTATACTTTTAAGAGGCTTAGTGGTTCTATCAAACCCGTTCGGCTAACGACACTCGACTGACCAGGAGAGCGGTGGGTAAGAGTAGATACACATTAGACTAACATTTTATAGTCAGTCGCCTTATACCCTCTTTATAGGACAGTTTTGTGAATGAGGCCTACTAGCGGTAAGACTAACCAATTTTCTTATATATAAATAATTAACTTTTAATCATAAATATATAAGATATATTTTAATCTTATTAAAATATTTTAGAATTAATTTAATTATAATTTTTGCAAATTTTTAAGGAATTTTTGCAAATTTTTAAGGAATTTTTGAAAATTTAAATTAAATCATTAAGCTGATTTAATTGATCTTTTAATTAACAATTAATTAAACTAATTAAATCAAATATAGGCATCACAAAATTAATCAAATTAATTACCTATATTTATCCCTAGATTTCGAGATTTACCAGATATGGATAAAGGATTCTAGTTATTTAATTAATCAGCAATTACCAAAAATAACAATCCTAATCTGGGCAGCAAATCAAGCAAATCAGGGGGAATAAAGGGGTGGCGGCTAGGGTTAGGAAACCCTAGGCTAGGCCACGAAATTTACCTCTTCTAAGGGTTTAATATTCGCACAAAACCCTTAGGCACAAACAGTTCATGCAGTTTATATCAATTTCAAAAGAAAACAGCCTATGCTCTGATACCACTGAAGGGTTTTCTAGCAAACAATGAACACAAAATACCTATGGTTCACATGCAACCCTAGAAAGATCTATGTTTTCTTCTATGAAGATAATAAACTAATATCTAAAGGCCAACAATAATTTCTAAAGTTCAAAACAAGAATTACCAACCTTTGAATCTTGTTCTTGAAGCTAGCAGCACAAGTGTCCTGCCTCAAATGCAAGTCACACCCAAAGCAATGGAGAAGACAGTACAGCAGAGTAATCTTAGTGAAAGTGGCGCAGAAAATGGAGTGCCAGGAGTCTCCTTTTATAGCCTCTAGGGTTACAGCTGAAACCCTAAGGAGCCTCCTTAGTGGGCAAGCCTATTGACCACTTGGACCAGACTTTCTAAACCCTAATTAGGGTTTTCGCCAACTATGGAGTTCCCTCCATATTGGCGCCAACTTTGGCCCCTGGCTACTGGCTTGCCAGTTATTCAACTATTGAATAAATACAAACCAGTCCCTGCACTTTTAATTAATTAATTTAATCACTAAATTAAATCCAATTAATTCTAGATTAAATCTTAATTAATTATTATAGTTTCTAATTAATATATTAACACTTAAATATATTAATAAACCATCTAATTAATTCTATTGATTTATTAAACAATTAATAAATCAACCTTTTACTCTACTGAACTCTCTCCTAACCTCCAGCTATGAGGGCAACCCAAATGGACTTTGCTTCAATTAACAAGATAAATATAAATATAAATATAAAGTCATGACTTAGACACCTAATCCAACAGCTACACCCATACATGCGGATGTAACTTTCAAAGGAGCTTCTTTCCGACATAAAGTATCTGCCACCACATTCGCCTTGCCATGGTGGTACAAGATTTCGCAATCAAAATCTTTAAGTAGATCCATCCACCTTTGTTATCTCATATTAAGCTCTTTTTGGTCAAACAGATACTTCAAGCTTTTATGATCTGTATAAATAACAAACTTCACGCCATACAAGTAGTGTCTCCACAACTTCAATGCAAAAATCACAGCAGCTAATTCCAGATCATGAACTGGATATTTCTTCTCGGCTTCTTTTAATTGATGGGACGCATAAGCTATCACCCGAGCTTTCTGCATTAACACACATCCGAGGCCGACTCTAGAAGCATCACCATAGATCACGTATTCTTCTCCACTTTGCGGTAGTGCTAACACCGGAGTTTCACACAAAGCTTGTTTTTATCTTTGAAAAGCTTCTTGCTGTTTTTCCGCCCATTCAAATTTTTCGCCTTTCTTGGTCAACTTGGTCAACGGGGCAGCTATCGAGGAGAAATTCTCGACAAATCTTCTATAATAACCTGCCAAACCAAGGAAACTTCGTACTTCAGTCGGACTTCGAGGCGGTTCCCACTTCATTACGGCTTCAATTTTTACTGGATCGACTTTCACCCCTTCAGCATTAATCACATGGCCAAGAAACTAAACTTCTCTTAGCCAGAATTCACACTTAGAAAATTTCGCATACAACTTTTCTTGGCGAAGCAACTCCAACATTTGTTGCAAGTGCACTTCATGCTCGGCTTGGCTTCGCGAATACACCAAAATATCATCTATAAATACTATCACCGAAGTATCAAGGAACGGACAGCACACTCGGTTCATGAGATCCATAAATACCGCTGGAGCATTGCTTAACCTAAAAGGCATCACCAAAAACTCATAATGACCATATCGCGTGCGAAAAGCTATCTTCGGAATATCAGATTCTCGAATCTTCAACTAATGATACCCTGATCTCAGATCAATTTTAGAAAAGTAAGATGCCCCCTGTAGCTGATCAATCAGGCCATCAATTCTTGGTAGCGGATATTTATTCTTCACAGTGATCTTGTTCAGTTCCCGGTAGTCAATACACATACGCATTGACCCGTCTTTCTTCTTAACGAACAGGATAGGGGCTCCCCAAGGTGATGTACTCGGTCTAATAAAACCTCTATCTAACAGTTCTTCCAGTTGCTTTCGCAATTCCACCATCTCTGAAGGTGCTAAACGATATGGAGCTCGAGCAACAGGAGCAGCTCCCGGAACCAGTTCAATCGTGAACTCGACTTGTCGATCTGGTGGTAACCCTGGTAGTTCATCTGGAAACACATCTGGAAATTCATTTACAACATTTACATTTGCTACCCCCACCTTTATATGCTTAGCCACCGCTACATAAGCCAAATAAAACATTCCCCCTTTGCTAATGCAGCTTCGAGCCTGAGCAAAGGAAATAACCGGCATCCTCAACCGTGGTCTTTCACCCTAAATCTTTATCCATTTCCCATCCGGTGACAACACTGTAACACTTTTGTTTCTACAATCAATGTTACCATAATTTGTTGTTAACCAATCCATACCCACAATCACTCCAAATTCATTAGTAGTCATTGGCTTCAAATCTATAGGGAAAGTGGTCCCATATATTTTAAGCTGACAACCTTCCAGGTGTTCGGAAACCCAAACATATCTACCATCTGCTATAGCTACTTCCAAGATTTCATCCATAGGAGTTAGTGGTACATTCAAACGAGGCATCAGAGACTCCGATACAAAACAATGTGTAGCTCCTGGATTAAATATAACATATACAGGTATGGAGTTTAAAGTGAAGATACCTTTAACCACATCAGTCTTTTCACGAGCTTCTTCAATAGTCATCTGAAAGGCTCGTGAGGCTACTGGTCTTCACCGGTTCTTCACCTCTTCCTTCTTTCCTCCCTGGCCCTCTCTGGGTCTATCACTAAATGCTCCAAATTTCAGTTGTGGACAATTTGGGCGAATATGATCCGTAGCTCCGCATTGGAAACACCTGCGCTCCGCCCGACAATGGCTAGCATCATGCCCTGGTTTTCTACAATTTTGACAACTAGCAGGTACAGTGTTGACTCGACAACTTCCTGAGTGCCTTTTCCTGCACTTCTCACACCATTTTGCTTCATCTTTTTGGCCTTTACCCTTAAAGTTAGACCCAGCTTGTTGTGACTTTTTCTGAGGCGTCCACACTTGGTCTTCCGCCTTTTGTTTGGTTTCAATTGCCTTCTTCTCATCTTCTTGTCTTTTCAGTTCTGTCTCCCTTTCAGTGGCCCTATCCACCACATGTCGGAAAGTAGACAATTTAAGTGGTTGCACTATCTCCCTAATTCGGGTCGTCAATCCCCAAACATACTTGTCAATTTTTCTCTTTTCAGTGTTTACTTGATGCTCCGCAAACCTTGCCTTCTCCAGAAAGCTCATAGTATATTCTTGGACAGATTTAGAACCCTGTTCCAAGTGCAGAAATTCATCTTCCAATTTCTTTACAGCCACTTCTGAACAATACTCTTCATTAAAATTGGTCTTGAATTGCTCCCAAGGTATTGATAGGGACGAATCAGGACCCAATGACTTGCTATAAATCTGCCACCAGTGTAATGCATTGCTCGTCAATTGGTTTGTAGCAAACTCCACTTTGTCCCCTTCAGCACATTTACTGACTCGAAACACTTTTTCAATGTGTATTATCCACTCCATTTCCTGGACTGGATTGTCTGTCCCCGAAAATTCTTTTGGTTTGCAGCCAAGGAAAGCTTTATAAGTACATCCGATCTTCTTTTCAGAAGCTTCCCCGCCTTGTTTTTCTTTTTCTGCACGGGCGTGGCATTCTCCCTGACTTTCAGTTTCGGGTTGCCTATCATGGGTTCTTTTCGCAGCTTCTTCACTCGGGTTATTCACTAATGTAGGCATCATTTCCCTAACCACATCAGCCACAATAGCCCGTATATCCAGTGGATTTTCCCCCACTCGTTCCCCTGTTCTTCGTCCACCTGAGCCTTGGGCTGGTCCACTCCTTGATGTTCCACGCCCCGAATTTATACCAGTAGGATTACTTCTTGTGTTTCTCATACTTGAAAATTCAGCAAACAGTTAGATTACATATATAATAACAAACTTATATACGTCTAACAGTCCATCATCTCTAGTATCTCTCAAGGTTTAAGTCCAGGAATCTAATCTAAAGACACCTAGTTCACTTAAACCACGGCTCTGATACCAACTTGTAACACCCGACTTATTAACAAAACACCCCATAAAAATTTTTATTTTTCAAACACATATTTTACATTCAAAACCATATTCAAAGGGGTATCCGTTAATACAAACAGGCACAAGAGTATCAAGGATTGCAATATACTAGTATTATACATCCTTCAAGCCGGGCTGCTACTTCAACATTACTAAGTCCCCAGTCACGAACGTTGTCTTTCCCCTTAGCGGGGTCACGCTCATCTGCAGGGACATATCAAATAAACACTGTGAGCTATAAAGTCTAATGAGTAATCATACAAATAATCTCACATATATAAGAGAATAATAACATTTAAACTCTCATAACGGTTTCTGTCCCATAGTTCATAGTCATAATTGACCGCACCATATGTCATGGCTATATAAGCCGCACCAAAACATTTTCAACATTTAAGTCATAGCCCTAAGGCCGCACCAACACTTTCATCATTTATTTCATAGCCCAAAGGCCGCACCAATTGGGTTCAATAACCCGCTATCATGGTCATAAGACCGCACCATTTAGATTCAAGATTCAATGTCATAGCCCTAAGGCTGCACCATTTGGATTCTCAATCCAATACCATATCTACATAACATTTGGGTATTCGACCCTCGTCTCATGTTCAAATAATTCAAGTAGTACCAAAGCAAACATTATATATATATATATATCTTATTAGATATAGTTAAGATTACTCACCTTGATGCTTGCTACTACTAACGTTGGTTATTTCTTGCCTTGTTATGTATTCCACGAGATCTTGTCCCGTACCTATATATTCATTCATTTTCACAATGATTATAGGTTAACAATCATTTTAATTGACTCTAATGCATAAGAGTTCAATATAATATCACTACAAACAATATCTAGATGATAAACTTTCCATTTACCATCTTTCCATGAATTATACGCTTTTCCGAGGCATTCGTATTGTTCTACAGTGCCCCCGGAGAGTCGAAATCTCAATTTAGTATTTTTCTAGGACTTTTCAAACCATCATGGACTTATGGTTCAAGTTTGAGGTAAATCGGACATGTCTAGCGAAAATTCACGTTTTTGAGCCCGCTGCCTGACATGCACGATTCGTGCATATCCTTGCCTATAAGAGCACGACTCGTGCAAGCTTAAATAGCAAGGTACTTTGTTTCCCAGGAAGTGCACGACTCGTGCACAATGAGCACGACCCGTGCTCATGCTGGACAGTCAAGTTTTCAGCCCGATTTTTCACTGTAGCACCTTGTTTTTGCATATTAAGTTCTTATTCTTGTTCTTAATCATCTTGGGTTTATTTCAAGACTAAAACCTTCCATTTATACAAGGTTTTAACTCCTTGAAATCAACTCAATCAATCAAGTGAAGAAATTAGGGTTCTTAGTTCCAAAAACCCCAAACTTCAAATTCAACAAAACCAATTGTTTCAATTACATGTTCTTATCTTATAAACATGTTTGAAATCCAGAAATCATATATATATATATATATATATATATATCCTTTGGATTACACTGAAATTACAGATTTCAGTCTATCTAATAAAACCCACCAAGAAAACTAGGTTAGAACTTGAATTACTAACCTTTAATGCTTCCAAATCTTCAATTCAAAGCCTAAAATCGGATTTCTAGCTTCAATCTTCAAGGAAGCTCCAAGTTTCTGCAGGAATCGCACAAGAAAACCCTCTCCCGATGCTTCTCCAAGCTTCTGCACATGTGGGGTGACTTTTCCCCCTTTTATACCTCCAGAATTTACAGTTTAAACCCTGGAGTTCCATTTCTTGAACTTTTGCCACTTTTATCAAATTTTATGACAAAACCTATATTTATAACATTTTAAGTCCAAAACTCAAAATATTATTACACATCAAATCCTTTTCTGTCCAAAAGACCAAATTACATTTCTAAGGTAAAATGACCAAATTACCCTTTTTAATTATACTTACATATAAAGAGTATCTTGGTGTTACAGGTTGCATGTGAACCATAAGAAATTATTTGTTCATTGTTTGCTAGAAAACCCTTCAGTGGTATTAGAGCTTTGGCTTGTTTTCTTGTGAATTGATATAATCTGCTTGTTTGATCATGGGATTTTCGAAATTAACCCCATGAGGAGGCCAAAGATCAATTTTGTGGCTAGGGTTTCGAAAACCCTAGCCTCCTCCCTTCCTTTTTCGAAATTTGCAGCTGCCCAGATTAGGATTGTTATTTTTGGTAATTACTGATTAATTAAATAACTAGAATCCTTTATCCATATCTTGTAAATTTCGAAATCTAGGGATAAATATAGGTATTTAATTTGATTAATTTTATGATGCCTATATTTGATTTAATTAGTTTAATTAAATTGTTTAATTAAAAGACCAATTAAATAACTTAAATATTTAATTAAAATTTTCAAAAAATATATGTAAATTCACGAAAATTCTTAGAAAATTAAATCTAAAATATTTTAATAAGATTAAAATATATCTTATATATTTATGATTAAAAGTTAATACTTATATATAAGATTAAATGGTTAATCTTACCGCTAGTAGGCCTCATTCACAAAACTGTCATATAAAGAGGGTATAAGGCGACTGCCTATAAAATGGCAGCCTAATGGGTATCCACTCTTACCCACCGCTTTCCTGGTCAGTCGAGTGTCGTTAGCCGAACGGGTTTGATAGAACCGCTAAGCCTCTTAAAAGTATAATGCTATAATTGAAAGTACTAGAACCTTGAACAAAAACCCAATCTAGTTACTTTAGGTTAAAAATGTGAATTGGTGCTAATCCATGGAATTGCACATTGCACTTTGTGGAACGTTGGTAGAACGTGTGTGGTTTACCGGCATGCCAACTGGGGTCTGCAAAGAGTTGCAATGGGTTTCTCGATTTTGTCATTATTAACGGAGTGTGTGTGGTTAACCGGCACGTTAATTAGAGATGGCAATTGACTTCGAGAGTACCAAGCTAATTTGCTTGGTTATTCACACCCGGTTTGTGATCCTCGGCATCCCAGTCACAAACATTGGGGCACATCCGAGACTAAACATCACAGTCACAAGTAGGTTTTGCAGACACTGTCTGAAATGTAAAGCTGGGATTGTCCCACTTGTACATTGAAAGTCCAGGGTCATGTAGTGTTCATTTGAACCTCATGACTAGCCTAAACCTAATCAGAAATGTTGTTTCACTGGCTATCCCCCTGTACTTGAAAAAAAAGAGCTCTTTCAGAAAGAACTCAAGTTCTAAGGAAATAGTGGGAGTTGGGACAGTCCTGAATGAACTCAGGATTAGCCAAGTGAAAGAACCTTTAGTCATCACTAGGCTTAGAGCAGAAATCAAATTTCTGTTTTAATACTGACATAATCTTCTCTTGACCAGTAGTATTAATCACCGTCATAAGTAGTTATGATCGGGGTGACATACCGAATAGTGGTAAAACACTATAGTTGGTACGGATTTACAATCCGACTACTTGGAAGCATTAGTGAGCCCGATTGCTGCCAATTAAGAGAACCTTAGGACGAGATACAATCTATGTGGCATTTTGATTGATTTTACAACCGGTCTAAAAACCAGTGGGAGTAATTGAATCATCAAAAGAAATCAACATGGACAGAAACGTACCCTCGGAACATCTGGTTGAGTGAGACGATACTTAGAGTCATGTAATTGGCTCCGAGAGAAGCACTCTCAATAGAAGATGAAATCCGAAAGGATACTGCATAATGTAAGTCGTTAGTGGAGCGCGTGTGGATCACCGGCACACTAATATGGACTCACAAATAGTAAGCCAGTACAAAGGTACATAGGCCTGGGATTACCCCATGGGCATCTCGCAAGAAAGGATATCCAGATTCTCAAAATATGCCAAAGGATTGGATTTTGAGAAAGGGCTGAAAGATTTCCATTAAGATGTCAGAAAGGTTTGGATTCTCAAAATTTGCCATAAGCTCTGGATTTTGTGAATAGTCCATAACCATGTCAAAGCCAGTGGGAGTGTTGCTGTTATCTACTATCTCCGTATGAGAGTTACATATTATTTCTAGGAAACGTCTCTTTTCATTACAAAGTGTAATGACTTGGTGTTAAGAGACGGATCGCTATGAAAGACTTAATAGAGATACGACATACTCAGGTGGTTGTAAACATCTATGAGATAGATCGAAACTCTGCCAAAATGATCTTGAAGAGACTCAAGATGCATAGCTCAGGAAAAGAGTTTCCTGTCATTGCAAAGTGTATTGATTTGGCATATAAAGAAGGTGCAGCATACTCACATAATCCATAGACATCTATCAGATAGATGTTGTCATCAGTATAGACCTGGCCATAGTAGGCATGATCTTGATAAGATTCAAGATGCATGGAAAAGACTCTCCGAAAGGAAATGGTTATTGAAAGTCGTGACACAAGGATTGCAACTAATCCTATGATTCCAAAAGAGTTTGGAATAGGACTAGATTGAATCCAACAAGTTTCTTGGATCGATCAGAAGTGTCATGAACATGTCTTGATGACTTAATGCTTAGAGCATACTGAGTCAGATTCAGGATATGACCTGGCTGGGAATACTTAATGAATTTTTGTACATACGTGAGAAATCATTGGAAAAATGATTGGGGTGAATGTTAATAGTAATTTGAAAAGAGTTTTTTAAACAGTAAAAGGACTTAATGGTTAAAGAGTTTCGCTGGCATTCCGATGGAGCGCGTGTGGATCACCGGCACATCGTAACACCTCGAAATAGTCTTAGGGTGCAGTCATGTAGACTAAGGATCCCGAGAACCATGGAAAGTCACAGTACATAGAATGGAGTTGTTAGTGAGAATGACAGTATGACCAAAATTGAGATATCATCGGAAGAATGTCCGATTGGATAAAGTGTATCAATGTATGACATTTGGATACATAGAAAGAGTGAAAGGTCGTATAGACATAGATACATAACATGAATCAAAAAGTTTAAAAAGGAATCTAGAAACCGATAATAGTTTTATGTAAAATCCGACTTGGTGATTACCTCGTGGAGACTTGGTAATTAGGCAATATTAGCCACCAGTCAGATTTTATGTTTCAATTTTGCATGTTTCACTCCCCGAATAATTTGATTATTCAAAAGTCCACAGTCGCTCATACCTCTCGGGAGTAAGTATGAACGAAGACTGTCGTGAATTGGTTTGTAGATTGTCTAAGGAGTTAGACATTGCAGTAAGACTGCTACGACGTTCATGAGTACTTAGAAATAGAGATTTGAGTATTGGATAAACCCGCGCTCAATAGATTGCTTCATGGATTACATCACGAGCAATGTTGAGACGATAATATCGTATGATCTTGAAGCAGAGACATATGAGTTGAAATTTGCGAGTCGATTGTGCATTGATAATACGTAAACGCATCAATAAATCGATGTTATAAAACGCATTGTTGTGTACGATTTGATAAGTAAAAGACACAAGCATATGAGTCGAAGCTTATTCGTTCCGTGACCCTGGTGGGAAACAGATATATGTAGGCCGCTCGATGATTTTGAAGTTGACTAAAGTGCTGGCCAGCCTGGACTAAATTGATTCGTTCAATTAGAAGTCTGAAAGTCATAAGCAGAATCGGAAATCGGGAAACAGAGTATCGGACAGAGATTAATCTCAATCCATGTCTCGTGTCTGAAAATATCTTATTGGACGAAGGATCATATGATCACTTATCTATGGACAGAACTGAATGGGTCAGAGTTCGGCAGCAGTTTCTTGGAAGCTGCAGGTTGTTTATTAATTAGAAGATAAATTAAAGTCATAGACTTATCCAAGTAGGAGACTGTTGGATTAGGTGTCTAAGCCATGACTTTATATTTATATTTATCTTGTTAATTGAAGCAAAGTCCATTTGGGTTGCCCTCATAGCTGGAGGTTAGGATAGAGTTCAGTAGAGTAAAAGGTTGATTTATTAATTGTTTAATAAATCAATAGAATTAATTAAATGGTTTATTAATATATTTAAGTGTTAATATATTTATTAGAAACTATAATAATTAATTAAGATTTAATCTAGAATTAATTGGATTTAATTCAGTGATTAAATTAATTAATTAAAAGTGCAGGGACTGGTTTGAATTTTTTTAATAGTTGAATAAATAACTGGCCAGTGGACAGGGGCCAAAAGTGGTGTCACCATGGAAAGATTCTCCATGCACACAGGCATATATATTTATGCATATATGCAGTTACGCACACATATGCATATGTACACATATGTACATACGTGTATGCACATGTATTCATATTTGAACGGACATATACACAAACATGGATATAAAAAAATTTATATATATATATATATATATATATATATATATATATATATATATATATATATATATATATATATATATATATATACACACACACACACACACATACATATAGTTAGGTTTAATAGAGAACCAAAATTAAAGAAGGAATCAATCGTGAGCATCAGAATGCAAAATATCGAGAGCCATAGAAAATGATGTATATTTACTAGTTGGGCGCGTATGTAGAGAATTATAAAAGATCCGCTTCGCCTTTTATGTTTTTATTTTTATTTTTAAGCTTATTCTTTAACCGAAAAAAAAGCAAAATATACCAAAATTCATAATTTTTCCTCGTTTATAAATAGACATCTATATTGATATAAGTTATTTTTTGGTTTTTTATACTTTAAGTTCGTTCAAATTCACATGTGAAACTAAACTGCATTATTTTAGACTTATTCATTCACATATTGTATAAATATAAGTGAATTTATATGATATCAAAATGTTGAAATAGTATAAATATAAGGGAATTTACTTGAATTCACATCTGAATCAAGAATGTATTTCAATTTACAGGAATTATTATTGAATGATTAACAATTATTAGAAAAATGAGTTTAATAACCATTCACATATTAATTATCTTGCATAAATATTTTAGATAGTTTATTTTCACGTTGTGAACTTGAACTGCTTTTAGTTTTTGACATATTAATTCACATATAAATGGTAATTGTACCCGATTTTTTTTTACAATTTTTGATCATTCACATGTGAATGTTAAACAAATTTATTTGTGTATGATTAAAAGATTGAAATAATATGCATCTAGTTTTAGACATATTAATTCACATATAAATGGTAATTATACCCGATTTTTTTCAACAATTTTTTTATCATTCACGTGTAACTTTAAGTAAATTAATTTGTGACTCTCAAATAATTAAAATATGCATTATCAAAATGTTGAAATTATAAAGAATATAAGTGAATTTACTTGAACTCAATATGAATTTAGTCATATTCACATGTGAATTTAAAATTTTATTTAAACTCACATACCTTCTTAAGCTGATCAACTATTTACTATTTTTATTTACTGAGTCCAGGAGAAACATTGCAAGTCATGACCCAATACATTAAAAGGAATTACTAAAGACTGTCATTTTTTAAAATAAAAACTAATAGAATAGAAGTATAAGAAGCACAAACAAATTACTCAATCAAGGTTCAATCAAGTTTTTCACAAATGCTTTGCGTATAATTTTTCATTGAATGACTAAAGGTTTTGAGTTCTATTATTGAAATTTTTTATTGTTTCTTACTTGCCCTAAAAACTTTAATGAATTTTTGCAATAACAAGTATATAATTTATCTTTTTCATTCCATAATTTAACTCAAAACCGAAATTGGTTTCTTTGTTTAAAACTACATCGTTTTTAAAATATTTTATATTTCAGCTTAGGTACATGACAACCAAATATTCACATTATATATATATATATATATATATATATATATATATATATATATATATATATATATATATATATATATATATATATATATATATATATATATATGAAATGGTTCAAATAAGAACAACAAAAAATTTAAGAATCGTGAGAACTGATATTCATACCTTAAAAATCTTGTTTTTTGTTTTTTGGACTTGTTTATTATCTTAAAATATACAAAACTTCATAACTTGTCTTATTTTCTAACACATTTTACAATATTCACAATTTAATAAAAAAATAGTTATTAAACTGTGAATACAATGACGTAATTTTTTTCTTTAAAATACATAATTATTGATGTTTAATAACAAGTGAAGGATAATTATCAATTTTTGTATGTTTTGGAACTTTGTCTTGATAAAAAATAAGTGTTAAAAAAATTAAAATACGACATTATTAAACTGTGAATGAATGATTATCTCGGTTCTTAATCTTTTAATGGTTCTCATTTGAACACTTCTCTATGTATGTATGTATTACAATTGATGTCATATCAGAAAATAATGATCTCGTATTGGATAAAAACATGGTTTTATATGAAAACATAAATACAATTAGTGTGGATGTTGACTCTCAAATACGATGCCAACTAGGGGTCCAAATTTCTCTGCATTCGTTGTATTTCATTAAATTTTAGTTCGATCAGAAGTCGTATTAATCAACACCACTTATAAAATCATACATATAAAGATCATAAGTACTACATCGCACAGTTGATTTAAATTGTCAAAGTAAATTTACTATCACATTAAACTTAATGGGTTGATGTGTATAAAATCATACATATAAATTGTTGAGTAAATTAGAGTTTTGGTCTATGTGGTTGTCATGAAATTACACTCCCATTCATCCTCTTGAAATCCCACATTCAGGGTCCCTATGATGGCAAAAAAATAACAGATTTGGTCCCTGTGGTGCCATTGTCCACATAAAAATACCAAACTGTCCTTTTCAATTTATTTTTTCTTTTTCTTTTAATTTTTTTTTATCATTTTACTAATTAAAATTAAAGGAAAATACCACCCAACCCCCTACCACACACACACACACACACACACACACTCTCTCTCTCTCTCCCTTCTATCAAATTGAAACGGTTATTCCTCTTTTAGCTCAAGGCATGCTTTTAACCGGAAACTGGAAGCTCCAACGATAGCTGGATCAAGAACCCAAGGCTTACCTAACTGATTTGCTACACCGGCGGCAACTTTCATGGAAGGCAACCAATCTGGGGTGAGTATACCAACGTTAAGAAGGACTGATTGTGGATGAGGGGTGAAGTCTGGGATTTCGAGAATCAAGTGGACCATCACGGGGACCCCGGATGTAGGATTTCAAAAGGATGACTGAGAGTGTAATTTCATGACAACCACATGGACCAAAATTGTAATTTACTCTAAATTGTTAAAGTAAATTTACTATCATTTCTCTACATCGACAATGTCAAGCACAAAAACTCACACATAAAAGTACCACTTTGACTCATTTACTAACGAATGGGTTGATGTGTATCTTATTTTATTCATAAGAGATCAAATATATAACATAAAACCAACTAAATATAAGACGGGTCAACTGTATTGCAAGTTATTCTTAATATATTCTTCTTGCATAAAAGCTTGTAAATCGATTTGTTCGTAATGGTTGATTAGAATATATATAATATAATTTTTATAGCTATATTGAATACAAAAGATAAATAAAAAGATTTAGAAAATAATGGGGCCAAACTCAACCTACCAGAAAACAATTCGTTTTGACCTGCCCATTTAATCAACACTCTTCACACAAAAGTTAAGCCACATACACTCTCATTGAAAGCATTAAGATAACAATTAATTAAACCCCAAAAGATCCAATTAAATCTAATACCACTATGATATATTGATCATATGATTGCGAAATATTTTAATATAGACTATGATTATTATTGTGATAAATCTCAATAAAAAATTTCGCTTATGATTTGAAAATGACCTTTCAAAGGGCATTAAATAACCTCTACCCATCCCACTTCATCCCCCATCCCCATATGACACCCCCCCTATATATACATCTTCCTATTCACCTCCTATTTCATTCCAACAACAATCATCTCACCTTAACTTCCAAACATACAAAAACTACTCTTCTTGTAATCACTCCACACAAACCCCTAACAAAAACTTCGAAACATTACCTTGTCTCTCAAGAAACTTTCAAGAAAATGTTTAGTTTTTCGGATCAAAACGGCTTCTGTGGTGGTCGTCGATGTGTTTGGGTCAATGGCCCTGTCATAGTAGGAGCCGGACCCTCAGGGCTAGCCGTCTCCGCGTGCCTTAAGGAACAAGGCATTCCCTTTGTGGTCATTGAAAGATCCGATTGCATTGCTTCTTTATGGCAAAAACGCACTTATGACCGCCTAAAACTACACCTTCCCAAAAAATTCTGCCAACTTCCCAAATTACCCTTCCCTGAGGAATACCCTGAGTACCCAACCAAGAAACAATTCATCACGTATCTTGAGAACTATGTTCAGAAATTCGACATTAAGCCGCAATTCAATGAGTGTGTGCAGTCTGCTAAGTATGACGAAGCTTGCCATCTATGGCGGGTCGTTACCGTCTCAACAACCGGGTCTGTCCGGTCCGAGACAGAGTATATCTGCCAGATGCTTGTGGTTGCTTCCGGAGAAAATGCAGAAGGGGTGGTACCGGAAATTGATGGACTAAAAGAGTTCTCCGGAGAAGTCATTCATGCAAAAGATTACAAGTCCGGCGAGAAATATAATGGAAAGAAAGTATTGGTCGTCGGATGTGGAAATTCCGGCATGGAGGTTTCTCTAGACCTTTCAAACCACAATGCCAAGCCATCCATGGTGGTTCGAAGCTCGGTAAGTAATATTGAAAAATCATAAAAACCGATCGAAAAGATCGAATAATTTTTCAAGAAAACGAATACCCATTAAAGAAAGAAGCTAATTCATCTATTTTCCTTACAGGTTCATGTTTTGCCTCGAGAAATGTTGGGAAAATCGACATTTGATCTAGCCATGATGCTGATGAAATGGCTACCTCTATGGCTGGTCGACAAGCTTCTCCTAATCCTAGCATGGTTCATTCTCGGAAACATACAAAATTACGGCATAAAAAGGCCATCTTTAGGTCCATTACAACTCAAAAACCACCATGGCAAAACCCCAGTTCTCGATATCGGTGCACTCGAGAAAATCCGATCAGGCGAGATCACCGTCGTTCCTGGAATCAAAAGATTCAACTGTACCTCCGTCGAGCTCGTCAATGGCGACACCCTTGATATCGATTCAGTCGTTTTAGCAACTGGGTATTGCAGCAATGTCCCGTACTGGCTTCAGGTGAGATAAAGCTTCCATTTTTTTTCTCTGTTCTTTCGAAAAAAAAAAAAAGTGAATCTTTCAGTTTGACTAATCGAATTTTAACTTTTGTATTAACAGGAAACCGAATTCTTTGCTAAAAATGGCTTTCCAAAGACACCATTTCCTAACGGCTGGAAGGGAAAGTGTGGATTATACGCAGCAGGATTCACGAGAAGAGGGCTTGCCGGTGCATCTGCTGACGCCATGAATATTTCTCAAGATATTGGGAAAGTATGGAAGGAGGAATTAAATCAGAAAAAATTGAAAGTTCCTACACATAGAAGATGCATCTCTACCTTCTAATTTTTTTTTTTCTTTAACAAAATGTTAGGAAAATTAAATCTATAATCACTGGGTGTAAAAAGTATATGTAAAAAAACGGAGGAGATAGAATAGAAAGAGCAGGAGCCCTCACCAAAAAGCCCCCAAAGGGATAAAAAAGTTAAAAAAAAAAAAAAAATGATTGGGCATTTTGTATACTTAGGATGACGAGGCTAATTTTGTAATTTTTGGATATTATATATAACGATGTTGATAATTAATATGCTTATTTATATTCTTTTCTCAAATGGCATGGATTTGTAGTTCCATGGGCAGCTCATGGGTGAACTTTTACACCCTTTAAATTCAATTTTAAAATAAAAACTCAGTAATGTAAAAATGTTGCTTCACAAGGTACAACATAGCACTGCACTTAGAAGAGAAATCACAACTAAAACTTTATATTAACATAAATAGAAAGGCTAATGAAATGGTCTGAGAATGTACAAGTGTTATTGACTTATTTCCTTACCTTCACTTTTATTGTTTATATGTTTTCTTCTTTAGTAATTTATCGGGTTGGCATTTCATAAATGGATAAGACTAAATGGAATGGTCAAACCGCATAATGCGGTGTCCCAGATGGACAAAAAACCCTTTGCGGGAACACCATCCTGGTTGGGGGTTTTGGTGTGTGGTTTTCCCATACATACATACATACATACATACATACATACATACATATATATATACATACATATATATATATATATATATATATATATATATATATATATATATATATATATATATATATATATATATATATATATATATATATATATATATGAGGTATGGTGTGGGTATATCATTTCCAAGAATTAAATGGGTAAAAGATTAGTGAGAGTTTATTGAGGTGTCGTATATGTAGCGGGTAAAAAGTGAGAACCACACCAATTATAAGGTAACAACTCTACTTACCTTATTAAGCATCTCAAAAAGAAAATGAGTCTCACAATCTGTCCGTATGAGATACTGATGAAGCTTTCCTTCAGTCACCACTCCTTGGTTCGAATTTAGTTCTTACTTTTCATATGTCTTCGTTTGGTAACATGGTGTGAGTGGTAACCACTCCTTTTAGTCTAATGATCCACTTAGTATTTGAGTTTTGTCTCTTTTATACCGAATGACATTTATTTGACAGCGTCTTTTACTAATAAAAAATAACAACATAGTAATAAACTTAGACAAAGGAGCATATTTCCTTTCATTAGTCCAATCGTCCTTCCACATCAATACAATTTGTACGTTCTTTGATCACAACAAGTGAATGTAAAAATTATGTACTCCTTTGTCTTAAAAGAAAATAAACAAATTTAACAAATGATCTTTATTTTACAAAACATAGAATTCTTTTGACATAGTTTTATTTCTTGTTTATTAGTAAATATTGCTTGTAATTAATAACTCTATTTGATTCATAAAGTTTTGTATATTTTAAGTGATATTTATCAATATTCTAATACCAAATATATGCCAAATCAAACATCGCATGTTTCTACAAAAATAACTCAAAATCTCAAATGATTTCAGGATATGCATTCGTATGTTGTTCTACAAAGTGTAAAGTTCAATAAAGAAAATAAATATGCTCATTATGTTAACTTATTAAAGAATTGAACAAGAAGTGTTTAACATTGATGTAACTCTCGTTGGCTAGACCTTGCATATCACGCTAGTGTGGTGTGTTAGATTTTAGACTTAATGTTTTATAACGATAATAAAATTTATATCATGCATATATTTTTTATGGTTTTTTAGTATACATAAGGCTATAAAACTAATTTTCATATATACATATGGTCACTTATGTTTTTTTTATACAAATAACAATTAGGTTTAATGGTCATATGTGTAAAAAGAATAAAAGTTTAATTGTCATATATGTACAGAAAAAAACAAGTTTAATGGTCATATGTGTAAAAAAACATAATAGCTAAATGTGTACAAAAAAAAAACATAAGTGACTAAATGTGTACACAATATCAAGTTTATTATCTTCATAAGACATTAACCATTGATTTAATTAGGGGTTCTTTGGGACGAGTTTTACTTATTGACTATTCAAGAAATCAATAAGTTTTAGGCTATGTTTGGTGCATCAGAGTACTTATTGACTTATTAATTTTCACTACTATTTAATAAGCCATTTTTCATAAGTTAGAAACTCTAAAAATTTGAAGCAAGATTGGTGTATTATGAAGCATTTTGCAGAGTTGTCGCATGACCTCTGAAGGCAGCATTAGGTGTTGAACATGTAGACATTTGAGGCTGAAAAGTGGTTGTACTTAACATTTAAGGCTCAAATAGAGTTGTATTACGAAAATTTTGAGGCTGGAAGTCAGTCAGACTTAGCAGCCTTAAAGGCTGGACCGCTGAAATACGCCTGTTAGGGTGTTGATGGCAACGCAAAAACGGGTTGTTAGCCTGTATATGGTAGTTGGTGACTTGGGATGATGTGTGGTCCCGACTTAAAAGGAAACAGGCAACAACAATATCATATAGTAGCTGTCAAAAAATTGTTGGTTGCATGAGAATAATATGCTTGGCCATGTCCAAAAATTTCATCGTATTGTTGTGATCCCAAGTGATCATTCACCCCTCCCCCTTTGGAAGAACCTTTGTTATTGTTTTGGTTTTTATCCCATTCACTTTTTGATTCACATATGCTTAGACCATTTCGGCGCATTTGTTATTGTTGCATTTTTTTTCCATTTAATTTTCAATTCCTTGGAGTTATTAGAGTCTGAGAAAAAGAGCAGAAGTTAATAAAAAAATGTGAGTCATGAGGATATCACTATGTTCTTCGCGAGAGTCATGGAGTAAAAACATATTTTTGGTTTCTATATAAGAGGGTAAAGGCTTTATATTAGTAATGATAGCAATAATGATATGATACGAAGTAGATAACTGTAACACCCGACTTATTAACAAAAACACCCCAAAAATTTTTCATTTATGCAAACCAAATATCTTACAATAAAACCATAAGTAGGGGGTATTAGTTAACAAATACGAGTACAAGTGTATCACGAAGTACAATACATAAATATTATACAATCTTTAAGCCGGGTATTACTTCAATGCTAAGTCCTTAGTCACGGACTTTATCTTTTCCCTTAGCAGGGTCACGCTCACCTGCAGGGACATATCAAACAAAACGTGAGCTACAAGCCCAATGAGTAATCAAGCAAACAGATAAATATATACAAGAGAATAATAATAATTAAACTCTTAACAATTTCTGTCCCAAAAGTCATGGTCATCATTGACCGCACAGTAATCATAGCCATACAGGCTGCATCTAATATCATAGCCCGAAGGCCACATCGGAGACATAGCCCGAAGGCCGCACCGGATTCATAGCCAACAAGGCCGCATCGGAGACATAGCCAACAAGGCCGCACCGGAGTCATAGCCAACAAGGCCGCACCATTTAGAATTACAATTCAAATGTCGTATCCGTAAATTACTCGGATATTCTATCATTGTACCGTATTCAACTACTTTAAGTAGTGCCACTGTAATCATCATATATCATGCTAGATATAGTCAAGATTACTCACCTGAAATATTCTTACAACTAGCTTTTGCCGTTCCTTGCTTTCCGATATGATCCGTAGAATTTTGTCCCGCACCTCAAATTCTTCCAATTATGCCCTTTTAAGCCAAGGATTACAATCCAAGCTTCAAACCTTCAAGAAAACCTTCCAAATTTCTGCAGAATTTCAGCCAAGACTTGTTCCCGTAACTCCAAAATTCTGCACACAAGTCTTGCTTATATACTTCTAAAAATTGCACTTTGGTCCTTGAATTTGCATTTCTTGAATAATTGCCACACATAACACAATTTATGACAAATAATCAACTTTTATAACATTTTAAGTCCAAGACTTAAAATATTACTACATAACAAGTCCTTTTCTGTCAAAATTACCAAATTACCCTTTTGAGGTAAAATGACCATTTTGCCCTTTTTATTATAATTATATAATAAATACAAGTTTTGGCGTTACAAATTCTCCCCTCCTTTAAGAGATTTCGTCCCCGAAATCATACAAAAAGTTGAGGATATTTCTCTCTCATCTCACTTTCGGTCTCCCACGTCACGTCGGAACCTTTGTGATGACGCCAAAGGACTTTCACCATACTAATCTTCTTGTTCCTGAGCTGTCTTGTCTTGCGGTCTAACACCCGCTCAGGTTGCTCCGGGTATCTCAGCTTTTCATCCACCTCGATTTCAGCGAGAGGTACTTGTTGAGAGTTATCAAACAACGTCTTCCTCAAATGGGACACATGGAATACATCATGTATATCATGAAGTTCATCAGGTAACTCCAATCTATACGCCACGGCTCCAACTCTTTGGGATATTCGGAAAGGTCCTATAAAGCGAGGACTCAACTTTCCCTTCTTCCCAAAACGAATCAAGCCTTTCCAAGGGGATACTTTGAGCATTACCATATCTCCCACTTGGAACTCTATCGGTTTCACCCGTCTGTCTGCGTACTGCTTCTGTCTATTCTGAGCTACCTTCAAGTTTTCACGTATCAGTTTGATCTTTTCTTCAGTCTGGGCAACAATTTCGGGTCCAGCCAACGGCTTTTCCCCAACTTCAGTCCAGCAGGTCGGAGTACGGCACGGTGCTCCATACAAGGTTTCATACGGGGCCATCTGAATGCTGGAATGATAGCTGTTATTGTACGCGAATTCCACTAAAGGCAAATGATCTTCCCAGCTTCCACCGAAGTCTATGACACAAGTCCTCAACATATCTTCCAAAGTTCGGATCGTTCTTTCACTTTGGCCATCAGTCTGCGGGTGATATGCGGTACTCATAAGTACTTTCGTACCCAGTTGCGCTTGAAGACTTTGCCAAAAATGGGAAGTAAATCTGCTGTCTCTGTCCGACACAATCGATGCTGGTACTCCATGCCGACAGAATACTTCATCAATGTAGATTTTCGCCAGTTGATCTACTCTGTACTTTTCCTTATATGGTATAAATTGTGCCGATTTGGTCAATCGATCCACAATTACCCATATAGAATCATAACCTCGCGGCGTCCGCGGCAACTTTGTCACAAAATCCATAGTAATATGGTCCCATTTCTTCTCTGGAATCGGCAATGGCTGTATTTCTCCATATGGTTTCTGATGATTTGATTTAACTTGCAAACAAGTCAAACATTTTTCCACAAATCTTCCAATGTCCCTCTTCATTCCAGGCCACCAATACATCGGTTTTAACGTCCGATACATCTTAGTGCTGCCCGGATGAACTGCATATCTGCTAAAATGGGCATCTTCCAGAAGTAATTTCCGCACCTCTCCCTGCTTTGGGACCCACACACGTCCTCTGAATGTCTTCAATTTCTGAGTATTTTCTTCCAGATGCTTCAAGTATCCAACCATTCTTTCACTTTTTACATTCTCCGGCTTACACGCTTCCTCTTGTGCCAAACGAATCAATCCTGGTAACCGGCTCACTACACCCGTACACGCGGATGTAACTTTCAGAGGAGCTTCTTTTCGGCTTAAAGCATCTGCTACCACATTTGCCTTGCCAGGGTGGTACTGAATTTCACAATCAAAGTCTTTCAACAGGTCCATCCACCTTTGCTGTCTCATGCTGAGCTCTTTTTGGTCAAAAAGATATTTCAGGCTCTTGTGATCCGTGTAAATGACAAATTTTACACCGTATAAATAATGCCTCCACAGCTTCAATGCTAAAATCACCGCAGCTAATTCTAGATCATGGACTGGATATTTCTTCTCAGCGTCTTTCAATTGGCGGGACGCATAAGCTATGACCCGACCTTTCTGCATCAGAACACAACCAAGACCAATTCTAGACGCATCGCTGTAGATCACATACTCTTCTCCGCTTTGAGGTAGTACTAACACTGGCGCTTCACATAAAGCTTGCTTCAGTTTCTGAAATGCTTCTTGCTGTTCTGCAGACCACGAAAATTTTTCACCTTTCTTAGTCAACTTGGTCAACGGGACAGCTATCGAAGAGAAATTCTCGACAAATCTTCTGTAATAGCCTGCCAAACCAAGAAAACTTCTTACTTCAGTGGGACTTCTAGGCGGTTCCCATTTCATCACGGCTTCAATCTTTGCTGGATCTACTTTCACCCCTTCAGCATTGATTACATGGCCAAGGAATTGTACTTCCCTTAACCAGAACTCACACTTGGAGAATTTAGCATACAGCTTTTCTCGGCGAAGCAACTTCAATACTTGTCGCAGATGCACTTCATGTTCAGCTTGGCTTCGCGAGTACACCAAGATGTCATCAATAAACACTATCACCGAAGTATCAAGGAACGGTCGGCACACCCGGTTCATAAGATCCATGAATACGGCTGGAGCATTGGTTAACCCGAAAGGCATCACCAAAAACTCGTAATGACCGTATCTCGTTCGGAATGCTGTCTTCGGAATGTCTGACTCCCTTATCTTCAACTGGTGGTATCCTGACCTCAGATCAATCTTGGAAAAGTAGGACGCGCCTTGTAGCTGGTCAAACAAGTCATCAATTCTGGGTAACGGGTACTTGTTCTTCACTGTGATCTTGTTTAGTTCCCGATAGTCAATACACATCCGCATTGACCCATCTTTCTTCTTGACAAACAGAATAGGGGCTCCCCAAGGCGATGTACTCGGTCTGATAAAACCCCTGTCTAACAATTCTTCCAGCTGCTTCCGAAGTTCCACCATCTCTGAAGGTGCTAAACGGTATGGAGCTCGAGCAACAGGAGCAGCTCCCGGAATCAGTTCAATCGTGAACTCAACCTGTCGATCTGGTGGCAGCCCTGGAAGTTCGTCTGGAAACACATCTGGGAACTCGTTTACCACATTCACATTCGCTACCCCCACTTTAATCGGTTGAGCCACAGACACATAAGCTAGATAGGACATCCCTCCTTTACTGACACAACTTCGGGCTTGAGCAAAAGAGATGACTGGCATTCTCAACCGAGGTCGTTCACCTTGAATTTTCATCCATTCCCCTTCCGGTGATAACACTGTAACACTTTTATTTCTGCAATCCACGTTAGCATAATTTGTCGCTAACCAATCCCTTCCCACAATTACTCCAAATTCGTTGGTAGTCATCGGCTTCAAATCTATAGGGAAAACGGTCCCGTAGATTTTAAGCTGACAACCTTCCATATGTTCAGATACCCAGACATATCGACCGTCTGCTATAGCTACTTCTAAGCTTTCATCCATCGGTGTTAAAGGTACATTCAGGCGAGGCAATAAAGATTCCGATACAAAACAGTGGGTGGCTCCCGGATCAAAAATAACATATACAGGTATGGTATTGAGAGTGAAAATACCTGTCACCACATCGGTCTTCTCACGGGCTTCTTCCACCGTCATCTGGAAAGCTCGCGAGGCTATCGGTCGTCCCCTGTTCTTCGGCTCTTCTTTCTTCCCGCCCTGTTCAATCCTGGGTCTGTCACTGATCGCTATAGACTTCAACTCGGGACAATTTAAGCGAAGATGATCCGTAGCTCCACACTGGAAACACCTACGTTCTGCCCGACAGTTGTAAACATCATGCCCCGGTTTTCCACAATTTCGACAACTTGTGGATGTAGTGTTGACCCGGCAACTCCCGGAGTGCCATTTTCGACATTTTTCACACCATTTTCTATCGTCCCTTTGACTTTTACCCTTAGACCCGGATTGCTGTGACTTCTTCTGAGGCGTCCAACCTTGGTCTTCCGCCTTTCGTTTCGTTTCCAAGACTTTCTTTTCATCCTCCTGTCTCTTCAGTTCTGTTTCTCGTTCCGTGGCTCGATCCACCACTTGTCGAAAATTAGTTAATTTCAACGGTTGTACAACTTCTCTAATTCGGGTTGTCAATCCCCGAACATATTTGTCAATCTTTCTCTTTTCTGTATAGACATGGTGTTCCGCAAACCGAGCTTTCTCCAGAAAACTGAGTGTATATTCCTGAACAGATCGGGAACCCTGTTCCAAATGCAGGAATTCATCCTCCAGCTTCTGAATAGCTACTTCCGAGCAATATTCTTCATTAAATTTTGTCTTGAATTGCTCCCAAAGTATCGATTGGGACGAATCAAGATCCAGTGACTTATAGTAAGTTTGCCACCAATGTAAAGCACCGCTTGTAAGTTGGTTCGTAGCAAACTCCACTTTATCTTCATCCGCACACTTGCTTACTCGGAACACCTTTTCCATGTGCATGATCCATTCCATAGCTTTGACTGGATCATCTGTCCCCGAAAATTCCTTTGGTTTACAACCAAGAAACGATTTATACGTACACCCAACTTTCCTTGCAGAGGCTTCCCCACCTTGTGTTTCCTTCACTGCCCGGGCTCTACTTTCTCCCTGGCTTTCGTTTTCTGGTTGTCTGTCATGAACACTTTTTGCGGCTTCCTCAGTAGGATCCGGATGCACACTTGGGTTGGGATTGCCACTCGGGTTGGGGTTGTTCGATAATACAGGCATCATCTGCCTAACCACTTCTTCCACAATAGCACGTATATCAGGTGGATTTTGTCCCACTGGTTCCCTCGCTGGTGCTCTTCGCCCAGCAGAGCCTCGTGACCTAGCTGGTCCACTTCTTGCAGTTCCACGTGACCTAGCTGGTCCACTCCTTGCTGTTCCACGCGAATTCACACCAGTAGGATTGCTTCGTGTATTTCTCATACTTCAAAATTTCAACAAACTGTTAGCTTACATATATAATCACAAGCTTATACATATCTAACAGTCCATTTATCTGTGTTTCTCTCAGGTTTAAGTCCAGGGATCTAATCTAAGACACCTAGTTCACTTAAACCACGGCTCTGATACCAACTTGTAACACCCGACTTATTAACAAAAACACCCCAAAAATTTTTCATTTATGCAAACCAAATATCTTACAATAAAACCATAAGTAGGGGGTATTAGTTAACAAATACGAGTACAAGTGTATCACGAAGTACAATACATAAATATTATACAATCTTTAAGCCGGGTATTACTTCAATGCTAAGTCCTTAGTCACGGACTTTATCTTTTCCCTTAGCAGGGTCACGCTCACCTGCAGGGACATATCAAACAAAACGTGAGCTACAAGCCCAATGAGTAATCAAGCAAACAGATAAATATATACAAGAGAATAATAATAATTAAACTCTTAACAATTTCTGTCCCAAAAGTCATGGTCATCATTGACCGCACAGTAATCATAGCCATACAGGCTGCATCTAATATCATAGCCCGAAGGCCACATCGGAGACATAGCCCGAAGGCCGCACCGGATTCATAGCCAACAAGGCCGCATCGGAGACATAGCCAACAAGGCCGCACCGGAGTCATAGCCAACAAGGCCGCACCATTTAGAATTACAATTCAAATGTCGTATCCGTAAATTACTCGGATATTCTATCATTGTACCGTATTCAACTACTTTAAGTAGTGCCACTGTAATCATCATATATCATGCTAGATATAGTCAAGATTACTCACCTGAAATATTCTTACAACTAGCTTTTGCCGTTCCTTGCTTTCCGATATGATCCGTAGAATTTTGTCCCGCACCTCAAATTCTTCCAATTATGCCCTTTTAAGCCAAGGATTACAATCCAAGCTTCAAACCTTCAAGAAAACCTTCCAAATTTCTGCAGAATTTCAGCCAAGACTTGTTCCCGTAACTCCAAAATTCTGCACACAAGTCTTGCTTATATACTTCTAAAAATTGCACTTTGGTCCTTGAATTTGCATTTCTTGAATAATTGCCACACATAACACAATTTATGACAAATAATCAACTTTTATAACATTTTAAGTCCAAGACTTAAAATATTACTACATAACAAGTCCTTTTCTGTCAAAATTACCAAATTACCCTTTTGAGGTAAAATGACCATTTTGCCCTTTTTATTATAATTATATAATAAATACAAGTTTTGGCGTTACAATAACTGACACAAAATTGCATGGCTGACTCATTTTCAGTAATAAAAAATTCATCATTAAATGAGGCATCATCAAGATTTTTGAATGGGTGAAAAAATTCAGTTGTTGACAGCAAGCCATTTTTCGTGTTATAGAGTTGGTTTTGTAATTGAAGCATACGATAAATGTTATTGTTTAAAAAGAATTCACCAAGTTTGTAATCTTTGGCAGTGTAATTATCACTTGATATGATTTGAAGTAGATTAGATTCACAAGTTATATAAAACCAAGATTTGACTCAAGAATTAATAGAATCCCAATCTTTGTTCCCATCACCGGAAGATTTTGATTTTCTGTAACCAAGAACCTTAACACCTTTACACATGTCTAGGAAAATACAATGTGGTAGTTTATATTTAGAGCCATCAATTGTTAGTTTGAAACTAAACTAGGGATAGACATTTGTGATGAAGTAAACTAGTTGGTGGAACAGAAGTTGAGATGTAGCAAGAGTTAACATAGAAAGGGAAAATTGAGAAAAATAAATGAAATAAAATAGAAGCAAAAATATAAAACGCTTGTCACTGGTAGAAGGATCCTAGGGCTTAAACAATTCCAACCCTAGTGATGAAGAAGACGTGGACACTCAAGGAGAAAGGCGTGATTGCAAGTCTCATGATGAGATGTCCACGATGAAGTAAACTAGACAAAACGCTTATGTGGCTTCCATCGATGATCCTAGTTGGCAATCATTTGGTATAATTGAACCCTTAGGTATTTTGAACTCAATTACCACAAATCGAATCTTTCTTTTCTTTTCTTAGACCATTATTATTTTGTGCAATGGGTTCCTAGTTTCCATTTATAACCGTTTTTTACCTAAATCACTTTGTGGCTTTTAAACACTGAATCACTTTGTGGCTTTTAAACACTTTCTGGTTCAAAAGAAATGAACTTAATAAACTCAATGAGGGAATGCCCTTTCTGTGTAACATACTTTGTATAAGAGATGAGTACGTTGCTATAACTGGTAGAGAATTGTAAGTAGCTTACACCATTTTGGGATGATGAACCACTTGAGCGACCTTGAAAAGCCATTACATAAAAGTGTGATGGTTTATGAGAAGAGAAGAATAGTCGATTTGGGGAAATTAAGTACAAATACGTAAGGATTCAATTATACCCAGATGATTGTCAAGTAGGATCATAGATGAAAGACACATAAATATTTTGTCAGGTCAGCAAGTGAGAAATAGTCTCATTCAGTAAATTGTTTTAAATTGAAACAAAATTTAAAATATAGTAACTTATTTTTTTTTTAAATTAAATATTAATTGAAAAAATAACACAGTATCAAAATCAATTTTTTTTAAACTTAATTTTTTTATAGTTTGTTCTATTATCTTCGTATCGAAACTTTCATATTTTTAAATAATTTTTATTTTCCCTTGAGTAATGTATTGCCATTTGGAAAAACTAAAGTTGTGGCATATTTGGTGGACCGCTCACACTATATTTTGGATAAATCAATTCTATTGACATGTGCAAATCATAATTCTCTACTTTGTTATAATGATTTCTATCAACTACTTGCAATTTTATGAGAATCTTGAAGGTCAAAACTATTTAAAATAACAAAATCAATTAGTTATTTTAGGCAAAAATATAAACTTGAAATAACTTTGATTTTAAACTGCCTTTATGAATGTTCATATAGAAATTGTTGATTATTGTAATAGATTTAACAATTTGATGCAATAGCTTATAGGTTGTAATTAAACTGTTTTCAATCAATTCTATTCATCTAAAATGAATTGGTTTTTAAATTAATTTTTCAGTTTATATGAAAGTCATAGCCGAGTATGTTATTCTTGTTAGCATATATAATGTCATGATTATTGCAGTTCAGTAGGAATTGCGAGATCTGGAATTTGAAGCAAGACCTGATTGGATTATAATAAGAGAATCTCAATCATTTGGATGATCTTAGTTAAGCTAATTTTCCTTATTTTATTAAATATAAGATATAAGATACGTATTGGTCGTAGGATGTAGAAAATTAGGCAAATTTAATTTTTAAATTTAGGTAGAATTCGGTGAATTAGAGTAATATATGAGATGACATTATATGTCATATTTGGTTTGTCTCACTTTTGCTATAACTTATTATTTGTACTGTAGTGGTTTTTGTTAATTTTAACCAATTACCAAAATATTTTTTAATGACCAATCTTTTTCAAATAAAGATGTACTGTAAAATTCTATCATTTAATTTGTCGTTTTTTAAGTAGACATCATATTTTAAAAGGAGATCTTTAAAAAAAATGATAAATCACACCATCTGAGCGACTCACGTTACCCCATTTGAAGACCTATCTGGTAGATCAATTGCGAAACACTAACGATATTTTGGGCGTGTAAATGTTTGAACCCTAAACATTCTGTGTGGAATTCCACACCTCAACCAACTAGGCTCCTATCACAAGGCTTTTAAAGATATATTACTAGACATTATATTTAAAGAATTATATATATATATATATATATATATATATATATATATATATATATATATATATATATATATATATATATATATATATATATATATATATATATATATATATATGGGGATAGTGAATATGTGGCTGTTATATACCTAAGCTTAGGTATATAACAGTCACATATTCACTTTTCCCTATATATATATATATATATATATATATATATATATATATATATATATATATATATATATATATATATATATATATATATATATATATATATATATATATATATATATATATATGATCCCATGTTTGTTAAATAATTGGACTCCTAGTCTAACGTTTTTTCACCATCTCAGCTCGTTGATTGTAAATTGTTGCACTAAATGTCCCTCCGTCAAAATTGTTAGTTTGCAGTCATTAAGTGAGACCATGTGCCTCGTATTTGAAGGCACAATAGTCATTTTATTCTCACATTCTTTGTTACCGACACCCTCAAAGGATGAGGTCCTAATTGATACAATTAAGCTTGCAATAAACCCCCCTCCCCAAGAAAATTCAACGATTCATCTTTTGCTATATTGAAAAGCCTAAGTTAGAGGGAGTTTCAGTATGTTAACTGCTAAAGTAAGGTGTACTAGTTAACAAAAGATAGTAAATGGTGGTCTCAACATGGAAACCCGAATGTGATTAGACAAAAGAGAAAGTTATTATTGTCTATGGTATGGTAGATATAGTCTACAATGTTGATCACTTTCTGGTTTATGTTGATCAGTTTATCTAACAAAGCATTTTGTATTTTAAAAGTACGTTGATGATCATTTAATTTATCTTTACTTTGTTTTTTTGTAGCTAACAGTGTCAACCTTTTGGAACCAAACTCCATCATTGTGGATATTTGACCAAGTTCTATGAAGGAAATACAAAAATGGTCAAGTCACTAAGGTTGATTTATTTGAAGTACATCTTCCCATGGTTATAGAACTGGATGCATTTATGCATGAGCTAGGTTAATTAGAAGAGATACCCATTTACTTTCATTTCAAAAAACCAAGTAGGGATTTAGATAATGGACTAGTAGCACTTAGTAGTGATAGTGATATATGTTATTTTGTGAAATTTATGGCAAACATAGAGTGTTAGAAATTTACATTGGATAAGGGTTATAAAAATTGAGATGTATTTTGGATAGGGGTTATAAAACTTGAGACGTATTTGCAACCCCAATAGTGTCATCATAGAGGAAATCAATGATAACTCATCTCCCGAAATGAATACAAGTGGACCTATATTTATAGGGGATTGTATTATGCAATAAATATCACCCTTGATAAACATGGTTCAAGTGGTTCACCTCGGTGAGGAACTTATGTAAATTAACCAAAAAGCGTCAATTATGAGCATCTGAGTAACACTTTCTTTGACATTGGCTTTACTCCTTATATAAATATGAGGAGTGATGACGATGATTGTGATGCAACAAATCAAGGTATTAGTTTGATAAAATTGGAACATATAACAATATAAAAGTTTATCTGATTTGGTGATTATCCTGTGGAGACTTGATAATGAGCTAGATTGCTACAATTTATATTTATTTAATATTGTGTTTCACTTTAGCATGTTTAGAACCCGTTTCCCGAGTATTAATTTGCTCAAACTTCCACAGCCAGTCGTACTCTTGGAAGTAAGTAGTGATTTAAGACTCTCATGGAGTGTTTGTAGATTGTCTATAGAGATTAGACATAGCATGGTGTTTGCGACAAACCTTCATGAGTACTTGATAGATATTCAAGTATTGGAACAACCCGCACCTATATATTACTTCATCTTAAGTCACAAGTAATTCTAGGATGATAATATATTTTATTCTTCAAACCGAGATACATGAGAATTTGTGCTATGATTCCGTTATGCATTAGTCTACTCAAACGATGTCTGTAACTGGTAGTTATAATGGTATGTCCGTGTATGACATGATGAAATAGACAGAGACTATGTAGTCAGAGTTTATCTGTTCCTTCTGCCCTAACAAGGAGAAGCGATATCTTGGGCCCCTCGATGATTTGATGTTGACATTAAGTGTTTGGCCAAACCCATACTAGATTTATGTGTTCAATCAGTAGTCTGACAGAGTTATCATAAATCTCTATCAGGAAACAGAATTCTGAACTTTTGGGCTTGACCTTATCCATGGCACAGGTTCATTACCATATCTTGTAGAACAGAGGAATAATTGATCACTTATCTAGGAGTCGTCTCTTTTCTTTTATAGAGTTCGAAAGTTTGCAGATGATGACACACTCTCTGCTAATTCTCAGATAATATTAAGACCATACAAGTTGACAACTTGTCCAAGTGGGAGATTGTTGGAATAATGTCCAAGGTCATCAACTTGTGGTAATATTTCTAATAATGGCAGAAGTCCTTTTGGGTTGCCCTCGTGACCCAGAAAAAAAAGACAGAGTTAAAAGGAATTAAAGAAACGATGATTAGTTTATTAATTTATTGAGAAATAAATTAATTAGAAACTAGATCAATAAATTAATTGATAAATTAGTCTAGAATTAATTTAGAATCAATTAAAGGGACTGTATTGTAACTGATTAAATGTTTAATCAATAGAAACAAGTCCAGGGAGTGCGGCCGCCAAAAGGCTCCTTAAGTTTGAAACCCTATGAGCCTTACACTATAAATAGAGGCCTTGGGGTTCAAACCTAAGGCATCCCTAAGCCTTATCTATGCCGCCCCCTTCCCTCTCCCCTCTTTTCTGGTGATTCCAATCCCTTTCTAGGGTTTTGATCTTTACCTCCTCCTTCCTAAGGGGAAGCTCTGATCTGTCTAGTTTTCTAGAGTTCCTAGGTATGAGCCACTAGAGGGAAGTAGCTAGGTCTTGATCATCCAATGCAAGATGTTGTCAACCAGAATCAAAGTAAGGAGATCCATTGAGGTACATAGTGTTTCTGTTTGAGGTATCTATAATTTATATGAACTGCATGATCCTGAACTTTGTTCATGGATGAATTTGTGATTTGATCTTGTTAGTCTTCCGTTGCATGTGTTTATGTGCTTATGTAATCGAATCCCAATAGAGGTGTCATTTCAGTAGAGTCTTGCTATTATCTTTATTTTCAGGATGTTACTTTTCTACTATGCAATCACACTTAATGTATGCATGATCACCATATTTCTTTTATGCAAGTCCATCACACATAATATGACATAATATGGTATGCTTGCACGATAATTATGTCTAATAAGAAAGACATTCATAAGCTATAAACTTTATCACTAACCATACAAACTTTATCGATAACCATGTTAAACAATTTGGACTTACAAAATTATAACTCAAATAGCATGTTATATCTTTGATAATAACTTGTAAACGAATAACTTTACTCTAAATATATTTATAACTAAACACTTCACATGCTTAAGAATCTTTAATAAAATATTTATGAAAATCTTTCAAAATATAACTCTAAGACAAGCCATATATCTCATTATGGGAAAAATCACATGTACCCACCTCAATAGTTAGTTAACTAACTATAAATTCTTCTAGCCCTTTACCCTTGATATTCCTTTCTTTCTCTTTGATTCTTATAAAGTTGTCCCATAAAAGGGTTACTTACCATTAGTGTAAGACCCGTTCCGCCGAGTCGCGGCCCGAAAGAATCCGCGGCGCGGCTTTTGGAAGAATCTAGAATCGCGTAGGATTTGTACGCGCGGCGCGGTTCTAAAGAATCCGCGGCGCGGTGCGCCGCAGTCTTGAAAAACCCTAATTCGGATTTAAACGCCTATAAAAAGGACCCCAGCCCTAGGGTTCGTGTTTTTGGAGAGTTCCTAGAGTATAGGTGTCTGGTTTCGGCAGATACTCTTTGGTCTCGAGGTGTTGAAGGTTTTGGGAGACTAGAAGAAGGAGACCCACGCGGGAGAAGGTTTAGAACGGATCGTGGGCATCACTCCGTCCTTCAGAAGTGAGGTAAGAAGATTTACTCTTCTGACTTTTCTGTTTATCCCGTCATATGGTGTTATCAGTTGGTTTGTAGCTTTAGACGATTTGTAGCCCTTAGGGTTTGAACCAAGGACATGCATGGACTTGCATGTCCATAAGGAAGTGACCTTAGGGTAGTTCTGATCCCAGGAAGGGTGTAGAAAGGAACCCTAGCCGATTGATGTACTGTTAATCGCTGAAAAACATTTTGGAATGTTACGAGCCGCGACGCGGACTGGCTAAGTCAGCGGCGCGGACTCGGCTGAAATCCCGTAATTGTGCAATGGTAGCCGCGGCGCGTAGGGCGAGGAGCCACGCCGCGGCGAGCGACTGTTTTTCCAGGAATTTAGTTTTGACCACGGTTTGATGGCAAATAGTGAGTCTAACCTTTAGGCAGGTTTGTAAGAGCCTGGTCAGTAATTGATATGTTGTATGTGTGTGGGATTTAGGTGTGGACGAGCTAAGTGGGGATATTAGAGAATATCTGTGCGGTTTCGAATCAGGTGAGTATCCTCACCTTACTATATGATGTTGCATGTTAGGCATCTTGTGTGCTATTTACAGTTATATGATTTGCTCTATATCTGTGGTTATTTGTTGTTGGGCTCGGTACTGATGCGTGTCCCCTCGTAGCTGTTGTATGGCGAGTTGGACTATTACCTTGTCCCATAGCTGTTGTATGATGGGCTGGGCCATAACCGGGAACCCATAGCTGTTGTATGATGGGTAGAACCTTCCCGTGTCCATAGCTGTTGTATGATGGACGCCCGTAGCTGTGGTATGGCGGGTAGGGTCGGGTCGTTCTCGAGGACGGGTTGTTTAATGTGTGGGCATGTATGGTAACTTGTGGACTCACTAAGCTTTAAGCTTACCCGTTGTTTTATAACATTTCAGGTATTTCAAAGGACAAAGGGAAGGGCAAGGTTTGACGGCAGCGCATCGCATTCCAAGGATTGACGTCAATGAACTATATTTAATATTTTCAAATGTTTCCGCTGTTAAATTTAAGTATTATGTTGAATAGTTTTATGTTCTGGAATAAATGTTTTATTGGAACCTTGGTAATAAATGATTTTTAATATTTTTGAAATTGGGGTGTTACAAATTGGTATCAGAGCCTTGGTTTGAGGGATTTGGATGAACTGTATTGGGAATCCAAACTCAAACTTAGGACTGAGCGATTTTGTTAAGAAAATATTTTTGGAAGATTAAATTAAAGTAAAAGAAGATGCGATGCGAACCGTCAGCCGAGCTCAAGTAAGTTTTGTGATTCCCAATTACCCATGCCAAGTTTGTGTTATGTGATAAAATGTATTGTACTAGGATGTAAAGCTGCCTGAATAATATACTCTGTAGACTGTTTTTGTACCATATGTGCTGCTTTGGAATTTTATGCTACTGTCGTTAGGTTGCTTAGTGAATGCTGGTAGGTTATATACAATTAGGGTAAGATAGCCTAAGAATTCTTGGTCTGGCCTTACTGGCTGTTCCTTGTTTGGTTGTGACTTTAGGGTAGATCAGTTATTCAAACGTCTATCTTATTCCTGATTGTGTACGGCTGTGCGTCCGTAAGGTAACTCGACGACATTAGCAATAGTTCTCTTAGGCACATGTGAGATGGAGAGTTAGATCAAAAGATTAGGCACCACGGTGCCTGACCGTAGGAGTCATAGAAAATGGTTTAGTATGTGTGTGACATTTTGGGAGGATGATTGACGAACTTGGAACAAGGGCGAATAGGTGTGGAAGGTAGTACCAGGCCAGTATTACCGAAAGCACAGGATTCACGCTTGAGTCAAGAGTAGTCAGCCAAAATCCTAGAAAGTCAAGTAGTTGGGTAGATAGGAGTGACCCGGGTATTGATATTGAAACTGTTGCGCATTTCAGAATGGCAGTCACTCGAAGTAACGGTGGACCAGATGCGGGTGCCTCGAGTGGGGGAGGACCGACTGATGAAAATCTCCGCAACCTGATAGCGGAGGAGGTTTCGCGAGAAGTGCTGGCTGCGATACCTCAGTTCTTTGGTACGATTAAGGCTGAGCTATGGGCAATGCTCGAGGAACGACTGGCTACTCAGGGCACATCTCGTGCTAGGGATGCAAGTTATAAGGACTTTTCGGCTTGTTCGCCTCCGATGTTCGATGGGGGCAGGGATCCGATTGTTAGCATGCGGTGGATTTCCGCGGTGGAGGGTGCTTTCCGCACATGTTCCTGTCCTGAGAACTCCAAGGTAACGTTTGCGGCGAATCTTTTAAGAGATGGTGCGAAGGATTGGTGGGAGATACGAACGAAAGATCTCACCCCTGCTCAGTTGGATGCCATTACATGGCCGCAGTTTAAGGAACAGTTCAAACTGGAGTATGTTCCACAGGTGGAAATGGAACGCTTGGCGCAGGAATACCTAAATCTGACTCAGACCACTGAAACGGTGACGAAGATCACCAAAAAGTTTAATGAACGAGCACTCTTCTGTCCAGAGTTTGCGGCGACCGAGCGAATGAGGATGACACGATACTTGGCGATGCTTCGCACAGACATTCGAGAATTTGTGTCTGCTGCTAGGCACCAAACTCTTACTGATATGATAGCGGCCGCTCGGGCCCGAGAGTTGGAGCTGGAAACCCAACAAAAGCAGAAGCGTCCGGCGCCTACTCAGACTCAGCAGGTGTCGAAGAAATTTCGAGGGGCAGATCAGGGAAAGCAAGGGCAAAGGAGCCAGGGTAAGTGTGGTAAATGTGGAAGGAATCATGAGGGACGTTGCTGGGTGCTAATATGTCATAAGTGTGGAAAGGAGGGCCACTATGCTAAAGATTGTCGGCAAGAGGTCAAGATTTGTTTTAATTGTAATCAAGTAGGCCACTTCAAGGCCCAATGTCCCCGTCTGACTCAGGGAGTGGTTCAGAATCCGGCACCCACTACACTCCGGATTACCGATGGTAGGTAGGGGAAAAGGGAAGCCCCTAAGACCAAGGGACGAGCATTCGTCATGACCGCCGAGGAGGCACAGGATGCGCCCGACGTCGTCACGGGTACTCTTTCTTTACTTGCCTCGTGTTTGTGGTGTGTAATTAATATGTCTATTATGCTTTGATTAGGAACATTCTTAGTCAACTCTACGCCTACCTTTGCACTATTTGATTCGGGTGCTAGTCATTCTTTTGTGTCTGCCGCGTTGGGGAAGAGTTTCGGAATTGCTTTAGGAACTCTTCATCGGCCGTTAGATGTAGAAATTGCGGATGATAAAACCGTGCAAGCGACTAGTGTTTATCGGGGATGCGAGGTAGTGATTCAAGGAATAAAGTTTCCGATCGATCTCATCCCTATACCGTTGAGTGACTCTCGAGTCATCATCGGTATGGATTGGATGGGTCAGCATGAATCATGGATCGATTGTAAGAACAAGCGAGTGTGGATTCAAACCCCAAGTGGGGGAGAGCTGGTTGTGCAGGGCGAGAGAAAGAATCGAGGTGCAGTTTTCTGTTCAGCTGCTAGGGCACGCAGACATTTTCAACATGGAGGTTCGGGGTTTGTGGCTTATGTTGTAGACACACGAGAAAGGAAGCCACAGCAGAAAGCAGGTGATATACCAGTGGTTCGGGATTTTCCTGATGTTTTTCCCGAGGACCAGGTGGAATTTAAGATCGACTTAACTCCCGGTGCAGCTCCGATAGCTAAAGCACCGTATCGTCTTGCGCCTCCGGAGATGTTGGAGTTGTCTATTCAACTTCGAGAATTATTAGACAAGGGATTTATTCGACCCAGTTGCTCGCCGTGGGGAGCTCCTATTTTGTTTGTTAAGAAGAAGGATGGTTCCAATAGGATGTGCATAGATTATCGTGAGCTGAATAAGATTACGGTGAAGAACCGATATCCATTGCCTCGCATCGACGACTTATTCGATCAATTGCAGGGCGCTTCGTGGTTTTCGAAAATTGATTTGAGGTCAGGATATCATCAAATGCGGGTTCGGGAGGAAGACATCCCGAAGACGGCTTTTCGGACGAGGTACGGCCACTTCGAGTTTGTAGTGATGCCGTTTGGACTGACCAATGCCCCTGCAGCTTTTATGGACTTAATGAATCGGGTGTGTCGACCGATGTTGGATCGGTCGGTTATAGTTTTCATTGACGATATCTTAGTTTACTCTCGGAGCAGGGAGCAACATGAACAGCATTTAAAGGAAGTATTGGAGACCTTAAGGAAGGAGAAGCTTTATGCAAAGTTATCCAAGTGTGACTTTTGGCTTCGGGAGGTCCAGTTTTTGGGTCACATTGTCAACGAGAAAGGAATTATGGTAGACCCGGCTAAGGTGGAGGCCGTGATGCGGTGGGAGGTTCCGAAGACTCCCTCTGAAATTAGAAGTTTCTTGGGTCTGGCTGGTTATTATCGTCGATTCATCCAAGACTTCTCAAAGGTTGCGGTACCTTTGACCCGGCTAACTAAGAAAAACGCTGCTTTTCGGTGGGGTGAGGAGCAGCAGCAGGCTTTTGAGACTTTGCGGCGGAAGTTGTGTGAAGCTCCGGTTTTGACGTTGCCTGAAGGCATGGAAGACATGGTAGTTTATTGCGATGCATCTATCACGGGATTGGGGGCAGTCTTGATGCAACGAGGCAGGGTGATTGCTTACGCCTCGCGACAGTTGAAGCCCCATGAAGCTAACTACCCTACTCATGATTTGGAATTGGGAGCGGTGGTCTTCGCTCTCAAGATTTGGAGACACTATTTGTATGGAGTAAAGTGCACCATCTTCACGGACCACAAGAGTTTGAAGTACCTGATGGATCAGGCAAACCTCAATATGAGACAGAGAAGATGGTTGGATGTATTGAAAGACTATGATTGTGAGATACACTACCACCCTGGAAAGGCCAATGTGGTAGCGGATGCGTTAAGTCGTAAGGCTTCGAGTGTACCCCTTCGGGGCATTTGTCTAAGGATGACAATTGTGACACCGCTGTTTGAGCTGATTAGGAAAGCCCAGGTGGAAGCATGCAAGAGCGAGAATCAGAAAGGTGAGAGAATTGTGGGTCAGTTGGCAGCTATGGTCAAAGATAGTAGGGATTTGTTAACTCGCCATGAGAGAATTTGGGTACCGAAGCTGGGCGGGGTTCGTCAAACCCTATTGGAGGAGGCACATAAATCCAGGTTCTCTATCCACCCTGGAGCAACTAAGATGTATAGGGATCTGCGTGAATATTATTGGTGGCCAGGCATGAAGAAGGAAGTAGCTTGGTTTGTCGAAAGATGCATGACCTGTCGTAAGGTCAAGGCCGAGCACCAACGGCCTCATGGTAAGTTGCAGCCTCTTGAGATCCCAGAATGGAAATGGGAGCATATCACAATGGATTTCATCACGAAGTTGCCAAGAACCCCTCGACGTATGGACACTATTTGGGTTATCGTGGATAGGTTGACCAAAAGTGCTCATTTCCTCCCCATCCAAGAGTCTTACTCTCCAAAGGAGTTGGCTAAGGTCTACACAGATGAGATTATCTCTCGGCATGGTATACCGGTCTCGGTGATATCCGACCGGGATGTCCGGTTTACGTCTAGGTTTTGGAAGAAGTTTCATGAGGAACTAGGCACTCGCCTTCATTTCAGCACAGCATATCATCCTCAGACGGATGGGCAGAGTGAAAGGACGATTCAAACGCTGGAGGATATGCTTAGAGCATGTGTTATCGATTTTGGCGGGAGTTGGGATTCCCACCTCCCTTTAGCTGAGTTTTCTTACAATAACAGTTATCACGCGAGCATCGGCAGGGCTCCTTTTGAAATGTTGTATGGAAGAAAATGTCGGACACCTATTTGTTGGGGCGAGGTTGGCCAGCAGGTTTTGGGTAGTACTGAGGTGGTGCTCAAGACAACTGAGTTAATTCAGAAGGTTCGGGAGAGATTGTTAACCGCTCAAAGTCGACAGAAAAGTTATGCGGATAGGCGACGGTCCGATCTCGAGTTTCAAGTTGGGGATTATGTTCTTCTTAAGGTGTCACCTTGGAAGGGAGTTATTCGTTTTAGGAAGCGAGGAAAACTTGGCCCTAGGTACATTGGACCCTACCGAATCACCGCCCGTGTAGGTAAGGTAGCTTACCGGTTGGAACTGCCCGAGCAGCTTAGTCAGATTCACGACACGTTTCACGTTTCGCAGCTTAGGAAGTGTATAACGGAGGAATCTACAATAGTACCTTTGGAGGATATTCAATTAGATGAACGTCTAAATTATGTGGAGCGACCAATTGCCATCATTGAAAAGAAGATAAAGACTTTGCGGAATAAAACAATAGGATTAGTGAAGGTTCAGTGGCAACATCGAAAAGGGTCCGAATGGACTTGGGAACCGGAGGAGGAAATGCGGAGGCATTATCCAGAATTATTTATCGGCACGGATTTCGGGGACGAAATCCAGTTAAGTGGGGGAGAATTGTAAGACCCGTTCCGCCGAGTCGCGGCCCGAAGGAATCCGCGGCGCGGCTTTTGGAAGAATCTAGAATCGCGTAGGATTTGTACGCGCGGCGCGGTTCTAAAGAATCCGCGGCGCGGTGCGCCGCAGTCTTGAAAAACCCTAATTCGGATTTAAACGCCTATAAAAAGGACCCCAGCCCTAGGGTTCGTGTTTTTGGAGAGTTCCTAGAGTATAGGTGTCTGGTTTCGGCAGATACTCTTTGGTCTCGAGGTGTTGAAGGTTTTAGGAGACTAGAAGAAGGAGACCCACGCGGGAGAAGGTTTAGAACGGATCGTGGGCATCACTCCGTCCTTCAGAAGTGAGGTAAGAAGATTTACTCTTCTGACTATTCTGTTTATCCCGTCATATGGTGTTATCAGTTGGTTTGTAGCTTTAGACGATTTGTAGCCCTTAGGGTTTGAACCAAGGACATGCATGGACTTGCATGTCCATAAGGAAGTGACCTTAGGGTAGTTCTGATCCCAGGAAGGGTGTAGAAAGGAACCCTAGCCGATTGATGTACTGTTAATCGCTGAAAAACATTTTGGAATGTTACGAGCCGCGACGCGGACTGGCTAAGTCAGCGGCGCGGACTCGGCTGAAATCCCGTAATTGTGCAATGGTAGCCGCGGCGCGTAGGGCGAGGAGCCACGCCGCGGCGAGCGACTGTTTTTCCAGGAATTTAGTTTTGACCACGGTTTGATGGCAAATAGTGAGTCTAACCTTTAGGCAGGTTTGTAAGAGCCTGGTCAGTAATTGATATGTTGTATGTGTGTGGGATTTAGGTGTGGACGAGCTAAGTGGGGATATTAGAGAATATCTGTGCGGTTTCGAATCAGGTGAGTATCCTCACCTTACTATATGATGTTGCATGTTAGGCATCTTGTGTGCTATTTACAGTTATATGATTTGCTCTATATCTGTGGTTATTTGTTGTTGGGCTCGGTACTGATGCGTGTCCCCTCGTAGCTGTTGTATGGCGAGTTGGACTATTGCCTTGTCCCATAGCTGTTGTATGATGGGCTGGGCCATAACCGGGAACCCATAGCTGTTGTATGATGGGTAGAACCTTCCCGTGTCCATAGCTGTTGTATGATGGACGCCCGTAGCTGTGGTATGGCGAGTAGGGTCGGGTCGTTCTCGAGGACGGGTTGTTTAATGTGTGGGCATGTATGGTAACTTGTGGACTCACTAAGCTTTAAGCTTACCCGTTGTTTTATAACATTTCAGGTATTTCAAAGGACAAAGGGAAGGGCAAGGTTTGACGGCAGCGCATCGCATTCCAAGGATTGACGTCAATGAACTATATTTAATATTTTCAAATGTTTCCGCTGTTAAATTTAAGTATTATGTTGAATAGTTTTATGTTCTGGAATAAATGTTTTATTGGAACCTTGGTAATAAATGATTTTTAATATTTTTGAAATTGGGGTGTTACAATTAGTGTTTGTTACACACACACACATACAGACATATATATATATATATATATATATATATATATATATATATATATATATATATATATATATATATATATATATATATATATATATATATATATATATATATATATATATATATATATATATATATATATAAATCAAAGGTTAAATAACCAATTCAAACTTTCATTTAATTTTACAACATTTTTCTATGTTGTTCTAACAATATACTCAATCATTTCACTCTTCCCATCTACATAAGTATTGACTAGCAATGTCTCTTTGTTAGAGATATGATCCTTTGAAAATAAATTGGTTACTTGATTATTTCAAACCAATTTAACAATTCTCAATTATGATATTAATCCATACATCATCCATTATTCAATATTAAAAACTGATGTAAACAATTTACATCAATACTCTTGCTAACAATGTATAAGAACATTGCATCACTCATTGATGTAAGTCTTTATGTTCTTAATACCAACACGTAATGACTTATGCTTGAAATTTACTTAATACATGTTATTAATTTAAATAGCATGTCTACTTAACTTATCTCATGATTAAATAAACTTAATTTCATCATGCAAGCTTTCTAAAAAAATAGGGTTCATGTAATCCCCAAAAAAATTGCAAATTAAGCTGATAAAGGGTAATTTATTAATACATATAACTTCTTGCTTGGATATTAAATGCCTTTTGAAATGCTTCTTAATCTCTCTACACATGGCCATTCACCTCTTAAACATCCTTCCGTCAACGACCCCACCTTATTTCACCTCCCTGCTCCTAAAATTACATTATAATCTCCCACCTTTGGGTGTCGAGGTTCCTTTATTACCCATATTTAACCACCTCACAAACTTCGTGCAAGGACTACACCATGTGGATTTATTAGAGACTGTCTATATACATCAAATTGTAGCTTCCATGACACTACCTTCCTTGATCATGTTTATCTGCTTCTACAATCATTATACGACTTAAATCCGGCACCCCCTGCATGGTACTTGTAACACCCGGCTTTTAAAACAAAACACCCCTGAAAAATTTTTCATTTAAAACCAAGGTTTCAATACATAAAACCATAACAAAGGGGTATATTTTAATAAACACGGGTACAAGTGTATCAAGGAGAGTATATAATACCATAGTCTCCTTTGAAGCCGGGCTGCTACTGACAACATCTAAGAGTCCTACTTCACAGTCACGGACTCTATCTTGTCCCCTATCAGTATCATGCTAACCTGCAGGGACAATAACAAATATCGTGAGCTATAAAGCTCAGTGAGTAATCATATCTAACGTGTACAATAAATACATCCATATATAATTCGTTATATATGATACATATATCTATTATTTCATCAGTCAATATCAACTCCCGTTTTATAGCCTTTTCTGGCCAAACATGTATATCTGTCTGGATATCGAACCCAGACTGCTAGCCTTACCGGCTAATTGTATGTATCTCAGGATTTCACATCCTACTGTGTAGCCTTACCGGCCGAATCATGATATCATGTGATTTTCAAATCACATCGGGAAATTGTACACTTTATCATACCCAGTCTATTATTTGCATACCGATCATATCCAGTCTGTACTGTTTTTGTCTCATCTTTCTTAGTCATACCTGACTATACTATATATCATGACTATATAAGTCATATTATTTGTCAAAGCTATACGAGCTGTACCGAAGCATTTCTAGCATATAAATCATAGCCCGCAGGCTGCACCAGTTTGGGTTCAACGACCCGGTATCATAGCCATCATGCTGCACCATTTCTGTATAATCATATCATAGCCTTATAGGCTGCACCAGTTGGATATAGCATCCAATATCATAGCCACAAGAGGCCGCACCATCTGTTAACAGTTTCTTTCACGATCAAATATGGCTCACGGGTTAACCCGCTGTTGCCTGAAATATGTGGCTCACAGGAAAATCCCGCTGTTGCCTAGACTCACGGCTGGTTCCGGTCTTGTCTATATAAGTTTTATTGACTCGCGGCTGGTTCCGGTCTTGTCATTTCATTTTATTGACTCACGGCTGGTTCTGGTCTTGTCTATATAAGTTTTATTGACTCACGGCTGGTTCCGGTCTTGTCATTTTATTTTATTGACTCACAGTTCCGTTCTTGTCATCGCAATGACTCACGGCTTATCTGGTCTTGTCGTTTACATATATTTTTACACTTGTCATATTCGTCCCTCGAAGCCATTTCAACCTGTAACAAATCAATCATCATATATCACATATGATATCAGTGAGATTACTCACCTGGATGCTAGCTGCATTTAAATCCCGGTTGTTTCTTGCCTTTGCGTGCACCACAACCATTTTGTCCCATACCTATATAATCATTTATATACCAAATGATAATAGGTTAATAATCATTCCAATTGACTCTAATGCGATAGAGTTCAATACAATATCATTATAAACAATGCCTAGTT
>CM042010.1:155612906-155680406 GCA_023525715.1 Cichorium intybus | reverse complement strand
CTCTTTTGCCATTTCAGTATCAAGTTATTGTCTTGCCTTCAATCGTCAATGGTCCAGTGGTCCATAAACCCAACTTTCATCACGTGCTTGTCTGCGTGTAGAACGTTTTTCCCTCGTCACAAGGACCATCACGATATATCTGACTGCCATAGATCATTGGTTAGGGTTTAGTCCCATAACATCCTTAATCAGCGACCATATCATAGGAAGTCTTTTGTATTGGTCACATCATCGCTATTAAACATCTTCCTATAATCCTGTGAATGTAGGGTTTTAATTTCAACTCCCATCTATAGGATTGATGCCTTCCAAAACTAAAGTTTAGATTTCATTAATCTATCATCGTAGTATTTTTAGTTTACCAGTCACAATTAATGTTGTTTTGTTAGCCAACCACTCATGAATTTCTATTAATGGCAACGTTAGTGACATGTTGATATTGCGGCTGGATGGTGGCTAGGAATTGGTCTTAGGGAACAAGTGTTTGATCATGTTGGTTTTGTTTGGTTGTGGTTTCATTCTTCATATTTTTAATTTACGTGGTTACATATGGGTTTTAGTTAGTCACGTTAATTATATGTCGGTTCCAAAAAAATTATATGTCCATGTTTCATATATAGTTTCACTTGGTAATTAGTTCCGGGGTATTTATCTAGTCCGTTTGTTTGTCGGGTTAGGACGGTTGATAACGCCATAATGTCTTGAGTTGTATTAGTTATAAATATTAATAAAAAAATTACTGTTAAAAAACAATTAATAGCACTTGCGTTCGTATTAGTTTGTAGTTTTATACGGATTTTTCACATAAAATAATACGATTTACGTGTTCTTAAATAAAGTAGAAATATTGTAATAAATGTAAGATCGTAGAGAAATCTTGACCTTTCGAATTATTGGAAAAATGGATCGAGACTGGCGGTTTCGGGTCACTATTATCGTAGCTGGTGAGAGGAGGACATGCATGAACTGTTTTTGGTCCATAGCATATCCACACAAGCCACCCAGATGGAATTAAGCATACAAATAAATCAAATTTCTTCAAGGAAAAAAAGTCAAATGTTTGCGAATGATAGTTTCGTTTGTGGTCACTCTAGTTTATATGATATAATAAATATATGATTTTTAAACATATTAAATACTAACAGAAAGAAGATATTTTAAGTAAAATTTCATTTTAAATAATGAGAAGCCATTACATATATTAAGGTTGATCTTTTTTATGATTAAATTTTCGCCCAATCTTCTAGTCTTCTAATATAACAGATGATTAACAATTAGGACACTTATCACATTCATTTGTCCACAAGATCTTAATTTTCCCGCTCACCCTATATATCTGTCTCATGTAATGCAATATTTGAATATAGCTTTTTGATAACCACGATCAAATAAAATGATAAAATCTACTATATAGTTATATCGATTTCCCTCCAAATCGTGAGAAATCAACAACCAAATCATCTCCAAAATTGAATATGATATACTAGGGCTTCAATCGAATTCATAGAAACCTCAATTGCAGCTTTCATGCTTATAATTATTCGAATCAAATCTTGAGACGTGTCTTCTTGAGTCAGCCTAGTTTATCGTGTTTTCTATTCTCTCCCTCTCCTCTAAGTCTGGTTTTTGTTGCAGGCAAGATGTATTGTGGATGTGATGAATCTCACTTACATTGTATCGAGTTCCCATTCTTGAATCTATTTGGGAAAGTTTCTAGGGTTTTAGATGACTCATATGGTATTTCGAATCAATTGCACGTTTAAGCTTCTAATTCGGTTTTTGATTGATTTCCCTCCAACTATGAAGGTATCGAATTATGTGTACATTCTATTATTGACTTTTACGTTTGGTTCTCAAGTTTTAGTAGAGAAAGTAAACAAGAGAAGAGAAAGAAAAAGAAAGTTATATTTTCCTCTTCTCGAGTTGGAAGAAATTCAAAAGAAATGATAAAAAAAAATCGAGAATATCAAAAGAAATGACCACTAAAATCTTTCCTCCTAACAACAAGGACGATTCATGTAATCTACTCCATATAATACAAAAAATACATATAGTGTTATTGTACGCCATATTTAAAAAAGATTAGAAGGATATTGGTTTAACTAATGTATAAGCACACAACATTTGCAAGTTTCTTGCTTATTTTATAAAAACTACTTTTGAGGAATCAATAGAATATTAAAAACTAAGAAAATAAGTAAATATAATTACTAAATGACTTAAGATTTGATTTTATTATATCTTAGATTGAATCCAACAAGTATTCTCATATTATTGGGATCATATCCATTGACCAAAAAAACATATGGAAAACAATTTTCTTCATAAATCTTGCAAAAATGAATTAAGACACATAGTATCACAATTATTACATTAAAATCTGTGTACGTCCAAGTAAACTTCATTCATTCCATAAAACTCAAACATATGTCTTTTAGTATTATCACCAAGAAAAACAAACAAAATATCATTCAAGTTGCATTGTTCACATCTTAATTTCACACATATTCGTATACCCTTTGTTTTCTTTTTAAATTATTTTTCAGACTTGACCATTTTATTTCATTTTATTCTCAAAACTATAATAAGTAATACAATTTTTATGGAATCATGCGACAAATCGTGCTTTTAAACTACAATCTTTGGTAATCTCTTTGATTTAATGTCACGTAGATCATAAAGAAGAAAATGACAAAAGGAATGGAGTTCAAGAGTTGACAAGGTGAGTAAATGCAACCCACTACCCACTAGGTTTGTTGAGCCAAAATTGTGAAGAAGCCACATGATTACCCATGCCTTTGACCATGTGACACAATCAAACCCAAAGCCTCAATCAAATCACTATCAAACAACCACAACCTCAAATCCACAAACTCAATGCAAATTTGTCTTCTATCATTTTGGACTAATCTTACATTATCCATATATGGATATATGACAGATGTATAGTAAGATTTCAATATCATTCATGATAATAAATGTTTATAAAATCTATTTTCACTCTTAGATGGACCATGTATGTGAACTTAGAGTGGGCTTGTGAATGGATAGTTGTATAATTCCTTTATCATAATAGGTGCCTCGAAAGCTGCTTTAGCAACTCAAACGTAACTGGCAACATGTACTTTATCTTCAGGATAACATAATGTATGTTTGAATATCATATTTGTGTGATGTTGTATAAAATCCCAAAAACATACTAGTGGGTCAAGGCAATTTCAAAGATGCGTTTTATAAACTATAAGAAACAAACACTTTATTACTGGATTAATTATAGATGGTTTCTATGCAAATTGCTTCGTTAAACATCGCTCTCAGTCAAAGTGAAGTACTCTAAAAACACAATATAAAGTCGTTATGTTCTATTTTATCAAGTTTTGTCCTCGTTCACAACTTCACAAGCATGGTTTATAAAACCAATTATCTTAATGTACATTGGCTTATCAATTTAGACACACTATCAAAACTGTAAGCGTAGATATAGGTTAAGTGGGCCGATCATTGAGGTGCCTTGAACTATGTATGTGAAATATATTTAATGGTCGATGGGATTTACGGATTTTTGTTTGAATCGGTTGACGATAAAAGATGGTAACAAATGCTTATGATGATAGTGACATATATAATTAAAATTTAGAGACATAGCTTGTAAGTTTTTTCTATGAGCATTCTTTCTCTTTTTTCATGATAAAAATAAAAATATGTTAAAAGTAGTACACCTGCACAAATATTTTTGATCACCTAAATCTTAGGGGTTTTAATTTTGTAACTTGGAGAGGTGTGCACAGGCCAATCCGTATCGGTCTAGGACCGATCCGAAAAAATGGTGAGGGTTAAAAAGTCAGTATGTCTAAACCCAACGGCCCAAACTGATCAGTCTAGTACTTAAAAGAGCTCGGTTGGGCCAAGCCTGATCCAGGGTGGCAAAAAAAATCCGATTTTACTTCCTTTTTTAGGAACCGGTCAATAATTTATATGGAACTTACTCGGACGTGGTAAACCAAGTCGGCATTTAGCCGGCGGCCCGGAAGCACGTACATTTCCCCTCATTCACCTGTTGGCTTCGCCTAGGGAAAATCTCTCACATGTGCTCAAGTCAGGAATTGAACCCCCGACCTTCGCCCCACATGGGTATATAACCCGATGCCTCAAACCAGCTAGGCTGGAAGTCATTGGCCTATTTTACTTCCTAACTTATCAACATATAAATTACAAAAAATTACAAAAGTAATAAGAAAAATTTGTGGCATTTTATGGTGAGCTATGTAGATTACAAAAAAATAATAATAATAAAAAAATTCATCCTCTTAATTTATTAATTTAAAGTTACAAACAAATACTGAGATAATTATTTTTAAACGTTAAGTACTTTGGTGTAAATATTAAATAGTGAAAATTGTATTCATCTTATTTCATCCATGGTGGATGCATTTGAGTTGCAGAAAACGACGATGGTTGTTGAATTTCAAAAGCAACATCATACAATACCCCATCCCGTTCATAATGAAATAGAGCAAACTGCAAAGTCAACCACTTTTTTGCTATGAACACACAAAAAAATCGGAACAAAGGAAAGAAAACAAAGTAAAACTTAAAGATCAAAATCTGTTGATGCGTTTTATACAACTTCAAATACTTTACGCTTAAACATCAAGAAATTATTCCTACGTGTACTAAAAAAAACAGAGCAGACTAATCGAGTTTATCTCTTAAAAGCATGAAGAATGGATTATTCTAACGCCCCCCCCTATACACGATGTGGTTATGTTCTTGACTCCCAACTAATCTCATGTTTCTTCAAAATTAATCAAGTGTATTGATTTTGTTAGATGTCTGCTCGTTGCTCCTGCCTCCTTACATGTTCCACAACAATGTCACATCTCTTTACACACTCACGTATGAAGTGATATCGAGTGCCAATGTGTTTGTTTCAGCCATGAAAGATAGGATTCTTCATTATTCAAGGTCGATTTGTTATCTACATGAAGTACTATTGCGTTTATATTTTTTTCCAGATATCTAACTAAGCAGTCATCAAATAAATCCCTTAAGATGTTGCAAATGTGGCCGCCATTAACTTGTCCTTACAAAATAATAGAGCAACACATTCTTGCATATGTGATGTCCACGTTATCAAATCTTCATCCCAACTTTACTCCTTCGATCATTCATGTCTCGAGCAAGGTCGCTACTGGTATAGTCAGTGACCTCGTTTTCTTTCTTGCCTTTGTTGTATGTTAGAGTACCGTATCCAATCATTCATTTAACGTACATCATCATATATTTCATAACTTGTAGATGCTTACTTGTTTGATTCTCCATAAACCTGCTCACCATCCCAACATCATACAAAATGCCAGGATGTGTGTGTGTCAAATACCTTAGTCTACCCACATTGATCCTATATAAAAAAAACACACACACACACACACACACACACATATATATATATATATATATATATATATATATATATATATATATATATATATATATATATATATATATATATATATATATATATATATATATATATATATAGATTCAATTGAGGACAATAAAAAGGTTGAGAACGCGAGGACAAATCTCAACCATCTAAATAGTTAGATCTATGGCTATTATTAACCAGGTCATTTATGTAAATTATGAAATCATTGAGATAAATATTATGGGTGTGAATGGGGCGGTTTGGTTCGGTTAGTGGCCAAAACCGAACCATAATCATTACAATCGGTTAATGCATTTTAGCAGCCATTGGTTATGGTTAATATTGGTTATGGTTAATGGTTTTAATCGGTTAATGGTTAATAATGGTTAACCATAATAATATAAAAATTTAAAGTCGTTTATCTATAACTTTCTATGTTTTGTATGAATTTAAGAGTTAAATTGTCTCAAAAGTCAAAATAATGATATTAACCATTAAAGTTAGTATCGACTTTACAATTTAATATTTTACAATTTTACCTAGAATCCATGCAAACGTTAAAAAAAGATTTGATTTACTTTACAGTCGGTTAATGCATTTTATTTTATTTTTAGTTTTTATAGACTTATTAGTTCCTAATGAGTATGTACTGAGCCTTGATTTAAATTTTTTTAAGGATTATAGACTTATTAGTTAAAAAAAGATTTGATTTACTTTACAATTGATTAATGTATTTTATTTTATCTTTTAGTTTTTATAGACTTATTAGTTTCCTAAGATGAGTATGTACCGAGCCTTGATTTAAATTTTTTTAAAGATTAGATTAAGAACATATTATATATATATATATATATATATATATATATATATATATATATATATATATATATATATATATATATATATATATAATATTTTTCAAATATATATTTATTAATTGGTTCGATTCGGTTATATACGGTTCGGTTTTATAGAAAAACCAAAACCGAACCATTATGATTCGGTTAATAAAATCATAAACTGCACCACCTTTTTTATTAATGGTTCGGTTTTAATGGTTTGATTATATCGGTTATATTGGTTATGGTTCGGTTTTTCGGTTATTATGCTCACCCCTAATAAATATGTAACTTGCAAATGGACATAAGGGTATAAGGGTAATTTGAAAAATAGACGTTTCCTACAAATCAGGTAAAATTGATTCAAATCCCTAATTATTATACATATGAATTGCAAGGGGTTTCTAGAAGGTTTTTGATGGGGGTGGGGGGTTTTGGGAGTTTTAAGCGGGGTGGGTCTTTTTGGCCATTCGGTTTCCGCCATCTGCATCCATTCTTATGCGACACGAACTTAGTGACTACCCACACCTCGATTCTACTATGACACGGGTTTCAATCCCTTTCTCTTTCTTCTACTTCTTCGTACCTCCAAAAACCTTCCAGTGACTGCGTGTTTGTGTGTGAGACAAAATTCCGGAAACCCAACCGTGAAGAAAACGCAAAGAGGTGGTTTACAGACAACCATTTATTGGTTCGTGTTTTGTGGTGGCTGATTTGTTTGCGCAATCATCAAGTCCTGATTGCATCTTCATCAGGTATGTGTTCAATTTTGGGGGTTTATCTTTGATAAAAGGGATTTTAAGTTTTCGATTTTTGGCTTGTATAGAGGCTTTGCCCGCCATTGACGATCCCTACTGCTTTAATGGCGACAACACCGCTTCCGCTTCCACCAAAAAACCCACGAGCTTCATTGAGAAGAAAGAGAGACCGACTGATTGTCTTTTTCCATGCGAGTGTTCACGATAAGCGGGTGGAAGCAAAGCATATTCGTCTAATCCTACGCACCCAACCGTAACAGATCGCAGATGGAATTCAAAACCACACACCCCATGGTTCGTATTCAAGGCTGCCAACAGGTTGTTTAAAGAGGCAAACTTGCATCTGTGAAGTACCCCAGCTTTCTTTCGTGCGTTTTCGTGACTGATCCTTGCTGTATCTCTGTTTTGTGTTATGTTCCTCTGTATTCTCCGATTGCTGGTATTGATTTTGTGATTTTTCGAATTCCATTGGTCGTCGACTATAGCCTTTCTTAGCTATCTGTTTGCTGAATTTCTTCACAAAATAAGCTTTAGGGGTGGAAGCTCATCCTGGCCAAGTTGTAGAATAATTTCCTTCAATCGACGCATTAGCAAGAAGCGAATAAGAGGTAGCTCCTTCTTCTGGTTTGTATTTATTGTTTACAGAAACGAGAGGGTTTAATTGACCTAATTTCCTCTTCCTCAGTAACTCGCTCCTTCTGTTGCTCTTCATTCAATTTATAGGAACAAATGGTGTAGCCTCCGGTTATCTACACAAAGGTAATCCATCACAAATCAATTTCTTGAAATCTTTAACAAAATTATTCCAATGTGAACTGGAATCGATTTTTTTAATTCGCCGTCTTGAAGTATGGCAATAGAGCTTCAAATTTGAGGAATTGTTGTGCGATCTCGGGGTGGATAAGTACCCATGTATAAATTCGCATTTGCTTGCCCGCCAAGTGTTTGCAAAAATGCTCAAATGAAATCTTAAATATATATATATATATATATATATATATATATATATATATATATATATATATATATATATATATATATATATATAGGGAGAGGTTAAAATGAGGAGGATAAAAAGGTTGAGAATGTGAGAATGAATGTGGACCAATGAAATCATAAGGGTATATTAGTAATTGTATAATTATATTAACAATAAACAGGAATAAATTAATAAATGCTACCTATAATCATGGGATATGATCAAGATATTACCATATTTATAGTGATCTTATTCCACAAATCAAGGATAATATCGAATACGCAGCTGTCAAATTCGTCATCATCTAGTGAAAAAAAATCTGATAATCATTGATGGTAAATACACGCCGAGAAATGATTAACAATGATGGTGTAGTGATATGAGGCAACATTAATCATTAATGATTAACACATAGTTACATATGTCATCAGTCAATGGTTCGAAAATCATTAATGTAAACAGTCTTATTCATCAATGATTAACGGTTAACAAGTGTGTTTCCATGTATAATTCATCAATGATTAAATTATGTGATGGTGTGATAATCAGTCTTATTCAGCATTATTCATTGATGTTAATCATTAATGATTAACACATAGTTACATATGTCATTAGTCTATGGTTCTAAAATCATAAATCAATACAAAAGATGACACAAACTAAATAATCAAGCAACCAAACTTAATTTTAACTAAATATATATTTATATAAACATCGATATGTCCAAAAAAGCAAATCTATAAAGATATTAAATAAACAAAAAGCATCAGGTGTTTAAAGTTTGTGTTTTCATAAAAGAAATCATTTAAACTGAAGCAATCGTTGGTGAATGGATTTGGCTGAAGCACTGAGGATTTGTTTGCGCAATTTTGCAAGTCGCTTTTGGAATTCTGAAACCTTCTCAAGTATCTTGTCTTTACATGTGTTGTGCTGATGTTTAAGAATTTTGTTCAAGTACTTGGAACGAAGCTTTTCTAGCCGGAGGTCTTGGGCTGCGGATTCATTCTTGAAACCTGTTTCATCAGGTGGATGAAGCAATTGGTAGTCGGTGATTAACGAGTATAAATAATGGAATAATTATGAATAATATAGTTATGATTAATATAGTAATCAATGATGATTAATACTGCCATGTGAAGTTGGTAGCAGGTTTAATCATAAATTATTACAGAGCAGCAATATTGGAATAGTAATGAAAAACATACAAATGGTGTAATCATTGATGATTAGTACTAACATATAAAATTGTTTACTGGTGTAATCATTGATGATTACATTGAAACTGTAATGGAAAAATTACGAAAAAACAAAGTAATGGTGTAATCCTTGATGATTAAGTAGTACTAAACAATTTAATATAAAAATGATGTTATGAGATTATTTGATACTTACAAACACAGAAGGCAATTATGTGTATCGATCTTCCAACGTATCATCATGCTTGCTGAATGTCATTTTCTTCAAAATCCTCTCACTCCTTGGTCTACCTATGATAAACAAAAATGACAATATCAACTTTAAAACATATTACTTTTTGAAACTAAGAAATTTCCATTGTATATGGCAGGATACCATGTAATCATAGATGATTGTCGGCTAAACTCAGTTTATGATTTTTATGAACACATATGTCAAATGCATCCTAAACGACACGATAAACAACATGAAAACATTTGTATTCCAGTTTTATTTAATAATCCTTTTGTTACTAGGCTAAAAATTAACGAAAAGGAAAATGGATTTCTAACAGGACTTTCATCAAACACTTGGTGTGCACAAAAAGATAGAACTCAATTTGACAGAAAACTGATACAAAATATCAATGCTTGATTGTAAGAATTCATATTCTACTTAAATCAGTATGATCTATTTTCAAAAAAAAAAATCGTTGGTTACCTCGATTTAAAGATATACCCGATACAAAAATTCAAAAAAAACCTCCAGCAATCATATAACGAAAAAACGAAAACTTGGCTATGCACATTGAGTAGAAACACTTACCGAGAGATGAAGGGACCTGCACTTGCTTCTTTTTTCTTCATCAGTGCATCTTTCTGCTCCATCCCGTCAAAACACAGTGTGATCTTGAAGATACTCGCGATAATACAAAGCAACTAGAAACGATAGTCATCCACAACCTTTTGAAAATCGACGGCCGAATAAAGGAAGAAAATGATGAAGGTCGACCGTTGTGATGCGATTTTCTGCAGATCTATTTAGGGTTTGAACTTAGAAGTCGAGGTATATGGAGAAAAAGAGAGAGAGTACGAGGGGAAAGGAAAGAGATATTTTAGGAGGGGATTAATATTATTTCCAGATTTTATGGAAATCAAAATAAATGAAATTCCTACAATGCCCTTTTCTTCATTTAGAAATTACAATTTTGTCATATAGGTTTCAGAATTTACATAATTGACCCATTTATATTAGCCTTAGATCATGATATTTCAAGGGTCTAGATCTCTTCTCACATTCTCAACCTTTTAATCCTTCTCATTTTATCCTACCTCTATATATATATATATATATATATATATATATATATATATATATATATATATATATATATATATATATATATATATATATATATATATATATATATATATATATATATATATATATATATATATATATATATATCAGTGTTGTAAAAGTCGGCCTAGGCGGCCGCCTAGGCGGCGCCTAGGTGCTAGGCGGGCGGGTTCCGCCTACGATTAGTGGTAGGCGGTCAAGTTAGGCGGATTTGGTCAACGACGGTCAAAATCGGGTTTAGGCGGGTCTGGGCGGGTCTAGGCGGCAAAATTTTCAATTTTTCAAAATTTTCAAAAAATTTCAAATTTCTAGAATTTTCAAAAATTAACAAATTTTCAAAAAAAATCAAAATTTTAGATATTTAAAATTTAATTTTAGAAAATATCATTAATTATGATAATCGGTGGCTAAGTTACGATTATTGATAATTAAAATTGTCAAAAATATCATTAATTAGTTTAAACATTCTGATGTTTGATGACTTACATATTTAAACACTTAGATTTATCAAATTTTATGCTTATTTATTTATTTTGTAGGGATATAGGTAATATCTAAATTTTAAAAAATAAATTTTGTTACAATTAATACTCCCCGCCTAGGCGCCGACTAGTCATCGCCTAAACCGACTAGTCCTAGGCCCCAGTCCACCGCCCGCCTATCGCCTAGCGACTTTTACAACCTTGATATATATATATATATATATATATATATATATATATATATATATATATATATATATATATATATATATATATATATGTGTGTGTGTGTGTGTGTGTGTGTGTGTGTGTGTGTGTGTGTGGTAATGATCTCTTATTTTTCTTTTTATCTCCATTAGTTTGAATTATTTGTTTGTTACCTTACTTGCTTCACTTTTAGTTTGATTTTATTTTTGCTTCTTATCGTTCTTTTATGGATTTTTCTTTGTTTATAAGGTGTTGATGCAAAATGGTGGTCTTAAAGAGCTTCTTAGAGAACTTCCAACTAAAGGGCTTTTTTAATTATGTTTGTTGCTAATGTTTGTTTAATGTCTTACTTAATATACCAGAAAACAATATTAATGTGGCTATTTTTATGTGTCACCAGAAACAATGGTGGAACGGGGTATCTATTCAAAATCCAGGTGTTCTTTGATCACCATTAATGACCTTTCTATTTCTTACTTATATGCATTTCATGAAAGTTTTATTTGGAAAAAGCGTATTCTCACACTGACTTGCTAATAATTTTCACTTTCAAATTTTATTTTTGAAATAGCACTAAAAGTTCTATTAATCTTTAACAAAAATCCTATTTCTCATATAGGCTATTGCAACGAAGGTGCTAAGTCTGGATGGAAGATCCACACTCCACAGGTATCTAGGATAGGTCCCGATGTTTTGGAAATTAATAACAAAGAGGTAAAGGTAAATTGCTCAAATTGGCAAGTAAATTGGACAATAAGTTAAACAACATCAGAGCATAATAATAGCGTTGATTGAATTACAGATATCAACCTCACATATGCCTTTCAAGCTTGCATTTTGAACAAAACCGGAGGTACAATAGTCGATTGATTTCTTAGAGGTGTAAACAAATCCTCTTGCTTATCTGAAAGTTTAGCACTTTGAGATGTAAGTTAAAAAGGTATACCGCTTTCTGCTGTTGAATATAGTACTATTTTTCAAAACGAAATTTAAGTGGCACCAACAGTGTCAAGAGGGGCACCCATGGCTTTGTATTGACCCAGTAGATATTTTGATGCTATTGTTTGCTTGATAGTTTTCTGGGAGTTAAAAGTGGTCAGAAAAGAAGCCATGATGGGTCATCTACAAGTTGTGAGTTCCATATTTTTCTTTTATTAAGGATCTTTTTCATATGTTTTTTTTGCTTATCAAGTTAATTTAATTTATCTAACCAACTGAAGTTGGGAAGATTGAGCGAATTGGCCAACTTCCATACATCAGATGGAATGAGCATGAGCAAATGGAAGCTCCAACAGAATGACAAGTGTCACTGTTACTCCAGCTAATGATGTTACCATAATGCCCCCATGCTGCTTCAGGTATGTTATAATTACAAGTTAAAAATTATCCAAAAAACATTTATTTTTGCATTTAAAATCATGTGATTTTATGTCCAGAATGAGCAATAACTGAAAAGGGAGAAAAGAAAATAGTAACAAAGAGTCTACAAGGAGATAACATACTTTTATTTATTTTTGTATATAGCATCCTTTTTTCATTCCTATTACAACAATATACTTTCAATCTTTTCCTTATAAAGGATTTAAAGCATTATACTTTGAAAAATCTACGCAATTATAGCAGCGTTCTTACAATTTTTTTTCGTATTTGGATATTATACTTTGAAAAACCTTACCTAATTATAACACTGAAAATTGCTTTGGATTTGGATGACATTGCTATAAATGGAGAGATTCTTTGAATTACAATGTTGTAATAGAAAGAAATGGTAAGAGGATGCTATGACATTTCATGAACTGGTAGGAGGATGCTATGACATTTCATGAACTGGTGCTAAGTTGAGCCACCCGTCGACTATAGCCTTTTTACCCTATACCAAGTTTCATTACAGCCCGTGCGAAGCACGGGCTAAATCTAGTTTCTAGTAATTGGAAACCTTCAATCTTTCTCTTTTCTATGACTACGCTGCAATTAAAATCCATCTTCTTCCCTACGCCATCTTCGTCACAAGAACATTGATCTCGTCTTCAGCAAAAATGGCCGTCCACCATCTATAGCCACCACCGCCGTCATCAGCGCCCTAACGCATCACCACTATTCAGCCGTCTAGACCATCGATTCATCCATCTCCAACAAAATCAACGCCGCCGACATCATCTCATCTTTCGATGCTCTCCAGAAACAAAAGAGTCGTTACTGAATCTTCCTGTAAACTAAACCATGAGGGAACCATGATGGCAAAAAGATGTTAAAATTGGACTTAAAAGTGTATGATCGATCTTTTTGGCATCAAAATTTTGTGAAATTTCTCATGAGAAGGTGCAAGAAATAGAGAATATTCAATCAGGTTTGTATTGTCGACATTATAATTAATTTGTAGATTTTTCACTATGAATGTTCGATTGGTTGTTTATGAAATTGAGTCATTAAGAATATCCAATGGTTAATTGAAATACATGTGATTTAGTTTGAATGCCCAATGCCAGGTCTGATCTGGAAAAAATAGATAATGCTTTAGTCTCATCTATTCTAATGTCCAGGTCTGATGTGATTCTACTCGAGTAATTTGGTATTTTTCTCGATAATATTTTCTCGAACTTGATAGAGATACATGTGATTTAATTTGAATGGTATATGAATCATTTGGACTTGCCACAGACTCTTGAGTTTATAGGGCAGGGTATGTAAATGCAGATTGCTTAAAAGGACTAAAATTGTACAATTTGACCAAAATGGTCAAAATAACCAACAAATAAATTTTACAGCATATCATGTGGTTCTTATTACATGCGCATAAGTTATAAATGTGGTTATAAAACCGACGTATCCAAAATAGTTAAAAGGATATAATTTTTCAAAAAGTCCAAAACTCAAAATTGACCATAATGGTCAAACAGACCACAACTCTTGAAATTAACCAAAATGGTCAAAATGACAGAAAACCTGTTTTTAAAGCATATGTCCATTTTTTTGTAACTTTATACAGTTAAAAATATGCTTCATAAATTGTCAAAATGACCAAATTAGTCAAAAAGGCAAATACTATAAAAGAGACGAAATTTTTGTTTATGCATGCCTCTAGTTACAAAGACTATATGGTATGTTGATAAAGCCCCAAGCCTTATGAAATAAAAAAAATTCTGAAAATGTTTAAAAATGTGCAATTTGATATTTTTAAAGGTTAAAGAACCAAGGTATTGTAGTGGTCTAAATTTGCGTTAATTAAATTAGTTGTTGATTTATATTTTTTTGAGGTCGTGTTCATTGATGAATAATCATTTTACTTGTTTATTTCTATTTTTTGAAGTCATATTCATTGATGAATAATCAAACTGCTTGCTGATTTTTATTATTCATTGAATGTAATTTGTAAAAAATACATGGTCTTAATCACTGGTGAATGTAATCAAGTGGTTGAGTTTATAGTGTGTGTAATTAGGTATTGATGCATAATCATGTTACTTGTTGATTTTATATTCATTAGTTGTTTAAATCTGTTAAATTCATTGATGAATAATCAGATTTATTGTTGATTTTGAATCATTCATTGATGAATTTAGGGGTTTAATATATCCAAACATTGTATTCGTTGATGAATAATCAGATTACTTGTTGATTTTGCATTCATTAGTATAATAAATCATTGTATTCATTGCTGAATTTAGGGGTTTAGTATAACTAATCATTATGATTACTTGTTAATTTTGCATTCATTAGTTCTTGAGTTCTGTTAAATTCATTGATGAATAATCAGATCATTTGTAGATTTCACATCACTCATTGATAAATTTAGGGGTTTAGTATAACCAATCATTGTATTCGTTGATGAATAACCAGATTACTTGTTGATTTTGCATTTACTAGTTGTTGATTTCTGTTAAATTCATTGATGTATCAGGTTGAGCCAAATTTTCCAGATTGCACAAAAGTGACATACGTACAAAAGGAGCAAACTCAAGCAGACCTAGAAGATGATCGGGGGCATTTTCTCTGTGTTGTTTTCAGATTACTTGTTGATTTTGAATTCATTAGTATAATAAATCATTGTATTCATTGATGAATACCAAAATTCAGAGCAAACTTGTAACCAATTTCACGTATATTCAAGTATGAATTTCATCGAATTGTCATGTTACGTATCCCATGGACGAATGTTCATTAATGAATTTTACTGTAATGCCAATGTCGAATGCTTATTCACTAAATTCAGTGACGAATATTCACTGTAATGTCAATTTTACTGTAATGCCAATGTTATTTACGTATATTCATTAATGAATTACATCGAATTTGTCATGCTACATATCCCTGTACGAATATTCGTTGATGAATTTTACTTCACTGCCAATGTCGACTAGTTATACAATAAATTCAGTGACGAAAATTCAAAAAAAAACTAAAAAAACACACAAAAATTCAAAAAAAAAACCCCACGAGAATTCAAAAAATCTATATTCAAGGAAATAATTATAACAATCTCATTATTTTAGGTAACTTATAATTATCTTGATTTTATTCATTAATATAGATATACTAAGATTACTATTATACCATTATGAAATGATTGGTCCAGAATTGTCCTCGTGTTCTCAACCTTTTAATTGTCCTCGTTTGAACCTCTCTCTATATATGTGGTGGTTTGCAATTGCTTGGTCATTGAGACCCGAAATCGCCTAGCTGAACCACCGAACTACACTCGGGCATGGTGTAGTCGAGCACCAAGCCTTCCACCTCACTCCACCGAGTATGCTCGATGTATATATGTCGTCGAGCCTTAGAAACAGAAATTACTAAAAGTTATTTGTTATATCTAGAATCTAAATGCTTAAATTCCCTAAAGTGGCTCGATTAGTATATGTATTCGGGATTTTTTTAGTTAAAATAACTTATGATTATTTGTAAAAGTGTTTATTAGCTTATTCGATATTAAAACAAAGTTTTAAAAAAAATGTTTGAGTTAGCTTATTCGGTAGCAAAATGTAATAGCTAAGAAGTTATTTTTAGTGTTTAGGTTCCCGCTTATTAATGTAAAATGACCAATAAAGACCGAATATATATAGTGACAATGGTAAACTGTTTAAATAAATGTTCAAGTATTTTAAATAAGTTAAAACATGCTAAGTTATCAAAAATTCTTATTTAAATCAATAAATACTTTTAGTTTTAATATATCTAAACGTTAAAAACTATTTATTAACTGTATAAACCAAAATAAATAAATAACCACCTTTGATAAGCAATCTCAAACACCCTTTAAAATAAAGGGATAATTTCATATATACTCTAAATAAAAATTTAAGAGAAATTGTTTTTGTTCCTACCTTTCATTCCTACTAATCTTCCTACTCAAGTTAAATTGTGACATGTGTATTAAAATATTATTAGTTTTATTAAATATGACACTTGTCATAATTTCACATGGGTAGGAATAAGAGTAGGAATAAAATGTAGGAATCAATACAATTTCTCAAAAATTAAATATCATATTTGTCCTATCTATAATTTAAATATCATATTTGCCTTAAATAAATATAAAAAATATCATATATACCTAAAATCTATTTTTTAGATACTTTATAAACATTTTTAATTATATTTTAGATATTTTCTGATTATTTATAAACATTTTAATTACAAAATAACCAACATTGACCATAATACCCTTGACAAACCATTCCTAATTTACCTTCTCTATCTCTACCTCTGATCGACATTCCCGCTTGAACAAATCATTCTTGATTTGAAAGCCCAATCAACGCCAATCGTCGGTCGCTGCTGGTCGCCTGTTACTCCATCATCAGGTTTGTGTTTTGTAATTTTTGCCAATATTCCTGTGTTGTTGAAGTGTCTGCTAATACATAAACTTGTTGATGGGCTTTTATATTCCTCTGTTGTTGATTTGATCAACTCCTAAATTCCTCTTTTGCTGATTTCCCAATGCTTATGTGAACTTGTTGGTGTATACGAATTCTATCCCAATGCTTTATGGAAAGGTTAAACTCGGTAAAAGAAAGTAATGTTGGAGCATGGTACGTAAGGTACATGTGGTGTGTGAAGTTCATCCATTGCAAAAAAGGAACATAATTTTGCTAACTGCACTCAGTTGAATATTTATATGGACATAATTTTGCCATCTACACATATTTTATGTGGTTTAGTTGTAAGTAGTAACAAAATAAAATTATATAACAAGGAGTATAACTACTTATGTCATGTGCACTCATAAGTGCATAGAATTTTGCTTTTGGTGATTCAATTGTTTGAAGCGTAATTGTTGATTCAAGTGGTTGAAGTGTATAGAATTTTGCTGTTATTTGGAACTGATTTTTAATATAAATTTATAATAAAAATATAATAGTCATTTGATAAAAAATAACGATTAAAAATTAAAAAAATAGTTCCAGACAGATCTAATATTTTTTATATTTATTTATAGCAAATATGATATTTGAATTATAAATATGACAAATATGACATTTAGCTCGTTTAATAAAAAATAACGATTAAAAATTTAAAAAAAATGTTTAAGACAAATATAATATTTTTGATGTTTATTTATAACAAATATGATATTTGAATTATAAATATGACAAATATGACATTTAGGTGTTGTTTGTTTTTTTTAAAAAAGCTCTTCTTGACCTCTTTTGTCTACGCCACGCAGACGGCACGCAGACGTTTTACTTCGCAGATTGTTTGTTTATTAGAAGATCGCAGACCTAAAAAGGTCTGCGTGCCCTATTCTTGGAGCAGACTTGGAACTACCTCTTATGAGGCCTTCTAACCTCTTATAAACCCAAAATATTACATTTTAACACTAAAAAATAATAGTTTTTTTCAATTACATCGTGCGACTTCTACAACAACCGTATTTTTTAATCCTAAAAATAAAAGATCTTTTTTATACTTGTACTTTTCTAATTTTATTTATTTATTTTTAAAAACACTTTGATTTTTTAACTAATAGTTGCGATTTTTATCAACATTAGTTTTTCGAAGTAAAAGTATGGACAATTGTTGGATTTATGTTTATCATTTTATAAATGTTATATGTTATATTTTATTTGTATTGTTGTTCTAAATAAATAAAATCTTATAAAATATATAATATTATGTCTTCTAACTTCTTCTAACAAAAAATGTCACACTTTAAGGTATTCATTTGTCATATTTTATGTTTGGTTTAATTATTTTTTTTACGTAAATAATATTTATTTTTCTATGTTTTTAAACAAAATATAGATAAATATGTAAAACTTTTAAAAAAAGTCACAAACTTAAAAAAAAAGAAATGTTTACTTTTATCATTAAATTCGTTAATATCATATAATAGACGCCTTTTTATTGTAAATCATACTCATAAACTATTTGAAACATACAAATATATTTTAACATTAGAACTTTGGTTCATAATCTTACGCAAATTTTTAGCTTTACAAACTATTGTAAATCTAACTTTGGTTACGCAATTTTATTCTTTATTATTTAAAAAATAAATGTTGGTTTGATCCTTAAATTCGTTAATAACATAAATTGAACATAATCATGATATTTACTTATAAAACAGTTTATTTTCACAACCTGCAGACTTTAAAAAATAAACAGTCTTCTTCTTGCCGTCAGCAGACATTTAGTCTACCCTTTCTCTGCAAATTCTCTATAGATATGATCCGCAAACAGCATGTAAAACAAACAACACGTTTTGAGTTTAGCTCTTTATGTAGGTTATCCCTAAAATAAAAGTTTAAGGGGTAAAGCTGCATCAGTAACCGTTCCCAATTTGGCGCCTAGTTGACATTTGCCGTTCGTACTTTCAAAATCAGGGTTTTTGTATCCTAAATTTCAAAGCAACGATGCGTCAGAGCACCAAGAAATTCAAACCTAACCCTAGTATAACTTCGCGACGCAGCATCCGGAGTTCTTCAATCAGAGATATCATTGGAGATCGTCGCTTTAACCATCAATTTAGCCATATAAATACTCATGGAGCTGAAGGTAATTTGGTAATATTTTACTGTGATATTTTCTATTCCTTTATGTAATTTCGTTACCTTGCATACATTATGTAATTTTGTATATGTTTTGTGCTGGAATTGAGAAGCGTCAAGAATTGTCTCATTCGACGTTGTTACATGATTGATATAATAAGATATGGAAGACCTGATTAGCATCTTCGTTTTTAGTTTTACTTATGATAGATGAATCTATTATTTGATGATAGGAATAAAGAAGGTAAAGAGGATGAAAGTTGGTGACGGCGAAACTGATGATCTCCCAAATATGGGACGAAAGGCTTCTTCAAGTCAATGTGAAGCTGCGGAGGATCCAAGAAGTAAGTTACCATCTTCTACAAATCTCAAACCTTACAGTTCACAGATTTCTTTACCTAACCATACGCATAGTTTATTTAATTTTTCCAACATGCTGGAAGTTGGAAGTTGGAACTAATATTTGCAATGAGACTTGGTTTATTTAATCTTTCAAACATGCTCATGGAGGGGTGATTTTGGAATGTCCTTATGGCAGATTTTGTTGCAAAAACTTCCGAGTATGCATTCTTCAAGAGAATGAAAGGGACCAATTCTAGTAACACACACGTACATCCAAAATATCATGACAACCAACTAAACAATGTTCAACAGAGTGATCATTTCACAAGAGAAGGTTCATACTTGCTCAGATATTTTTGTTGCTATGTCAAAGTTCTGCTTTAGGTGATTATATTACAACTTGCCATCACTAAGTTAATATTTTGCAGAGATCCCTAATGTGCAGAAAGAGAGCTTTAAACATGCCACATCTTCATTGCCTGTTGAGAAAGAACAAGATCATGCCCGCTATGCCTTTCTTACACCCGTAATTGGATCAAAGAACTCTGGTGAGAAAATGTGATCAAATATTAACCATTATTTTCAATCATTCAAGAAGTTTAAGTTAAGTTGTGATGCAGATGCATATAATGTACTTGGAAGTGTTGAAAAAGTCACACCTGGTGAGTATAACTGGTTATCTCCATCAATGGGCAGCAAAACAAAGACATCAGGTAAACTTTTTATTATGCAATGAGATCAAGAAACTAGCTCGTTACCTCACATTTAAACAGATGCAGTCATTTTCTATATATATGATAGGGAATAAAGAGGTATTTTCAATGAAGAGGGAGAAGTTACGCCAATTGGTTGCAGATAAATCATTATACGATGTCAATGAAGTCTCTTCAAAGGGTTTTGATTTGGTTTCTGTTCTCATGAGTAGAATACTCCCAAAAGACCACAAGAATAATGTAAGACTCTATTTAAATAACTTATAGTATTCTATTTATTTGCTAAAAAGTCGGTATTTATCAGTGTACAGATGAAACCAACTCCAAATACAAGCTAACAATCAAGAATCATGAAGCAAACAAAAGAAAATTCATCGAGTATTTAGATGATGATATTCCCAACCTGGAATGGAATCCTAAAGATCATTCAGAAGCTTACAAAAGAAATTTGATATCATACATGGATGATGATATTCCCAAATCATCAGAATATGATTACAAAAGAAAATGGAGCGAGTCTCAAGATATATCATACTTGGATGACGGTTTTCCCAGATCATTGGAATGGGATCCTACATGTCATAATACAGAAGATGGTTTCAAATTTTCAAAGATTGTGTTATCTTTGAAAGACCATCAAGGGTTATATTTTGATAATGAACCTAAACTCTTGGGATACCCACAGCCTCTGTTGTTGGGTTGGGAGGATAAAAGTGAGAAAGATGAATTTCAGACAACATTTTCAACATCATTAACATCTCAAGATGATGATGATGATGATGATGATTGCCAGCTTTTCATGCCTATTGAAAGACACCTTAAAGAAGACCTATCAATCATACCATACACTCCAAAACATGCTGTGACGTGGCTGAATGAGAAACAAGAGTGTGGTTCAGAATCTTTTATGTTTCTGTTCAGATCACCTGTCCAGGACTTTTTTCATTTGTCGGATGAAAACGGAAATAATTTTTTGTGTGGTTCAGATGATTTCTTAGAAGGTAAGGTGAAAAGTTACATGGAGAGGTTTTTGGATGATAAAGATTTTGATCACCCATTGCTACTTCGTGATTCAAGGGAGAATGAATTCTAGTATAATCACACATATAGATTCAAGATTGGTGTTGGTGATTTCTGTCAAATGTGTTTAATTAATATTTTTGTGTGTTTGTTGAATGTTGAAACATCTTGTATAGAGTTACGATTTGTGGTTTTATACCATGTTTCAGATGGTGTTTTTTCCACCTTAATTTTTTTTTTGGCAATATTACGTTTCAAACCAATAAAACAGAAATGTTGAAAAGAGATTGTTTATAGAAGTTTGATCTTAAAAAGGTAGAATGTTGAGAGTGGGATTTGAACCCACGCCCTTTCGGACCAGAACCTTAATCTGGCGCCTTAGACCAACTCGGCCATCTCAACTTTTGCTATATAGTCTTCGCATAAAAACCAACAATTAAATATATCACCTATCTAATATTAGTTTACATCGTTATGTGATACAACAAAATGTTGAGATGGCCGAGTTGGTCTAAGGCGCCAGATTAAGGTTCTGGTCCGAAAGGGCGTGGGTTCAAATCCCACTCTCAACATTCTATCTTTTTAAGGTTTTTATGCTCACTTAATTAATCTGAAAGAATGATAGGTTTGATGTAAGATGAACGTGTTTTTTCCAAATGAAAATACGTTGATGGGGTATCTTTACATATCATAGAACCTTTTATTTAAAAATCGTTTTTGTTTTACTATGCGATGAGTAAAGAAGCAGAGTTTTACGCTTGTCAAACAACATTAAAGACGTATATGTTTGAAGTAAAAATGTCAAAATTTGCTCTTACAAGTCGCTTGACAAAATTTCAAGATATAGATAGTTAATTGGTTATTTCATATTTTTTGTAACTCAAAAGTGAATTCTTATCTAAAGCATTCTTTCATACTTGTCAAATTGTAATTGCGTTTGGCAATAGTTTTCATTAATATGCATGTAAAATTAATTCTTATATATTACATGCGGATTTTATAAAACGCTCTTGTTTGTTTGTTTTTTCTAGATCAATTTATTGAAGGTTTCCGGATCATCATTTAGTCATGTAAGTGAAATATATCAACAAAAATGAAGTCAAGTGTAGTAAAATATACATACATCCACTCATGTATACAACTTTTATTATTAATGCTACCATCATCATCATCATCATCATCATCATCATCATCATCATCACATCTAACGGTACCACCCCTACCATCACCACCACCACCACCACTACTACTACTACTACTTGCACAGATGAAATAAAGATAATTTCATGATTGGGCTATGGATCCAAGCCCACTAAAATGAATTTGTTTTTTTATAGAAAAGCCATAAAAGTTTTATACAAACTGCTTTTAAAATATTTCCTAAAATAAATCAACAATAGACCACAGATATGATTCTTGTATGGAATTTATGAATACCTGTGAGGAAAATGTATTAAATGGTGATGGGTCTCGTCATTAATTTCGTTACCTTCTTTAGGCCTACAATGTTTCTGCTGTAAATTGAGATTATTGAATATTACTAATCATTTGGAAAATAATAAATAAGTGATTGGCTTTCAAAATAACCGTTGGTTTTTGGAAAAATGGAAAGAAAAAAAAAAACCATTACTGGATTCATATTTCACCACGCGACTATCAATCTACCATCGTTCGTTATAATAAAATATATATTATTTAAATTATCAAAAATATGATACTTAGTTTGTAAAAAGAAATCATGAATTCTATTATCATATTGTAAAAATGATATTCATTTTAATTTGAAGTTTCTTTTTTCTTTCTAAACTTACATATGGTAGTATACATCTCTTAGTATAATTTTAATTCATTATTATATGTGTTTTATTAAGACTTTTGTAAGCTCGATGTATATACAGTTTTTCATACATAAAAAGCTGTAATATTAGAAAAAAAAAATTACTCTGAAAAATCATAATATAAAGCTTTGACTAAAAAATCATAATTGATGTCACATGCACCCTGTACCCTACTGCAGCTTCACAAAGGACTAGTTTAGGTGAACATTGGCTTTTAGCATTAGTCCATTCTCCTTTTATGGCAAAACATAACGAATCAACCTCTATTGGTTTCTTACTATATTGTCTTCCAAGTGTAATAATATAACATATAATATACAATGTCTTTGTATGTATATTATTTTGAGTTGCGGCTTTTTATATATAATAAACAGATAATCATATGAGAGAAATAACAAAGCCTTTGGTGTTGAAAAATGTGTTTCATAACACCAATGTGAAAGTTTCAACTTAAGTTGAAAAGAAAAAAGTAAATACGTAATTTTATTTTACTCATTAATAATCAATATTATTGTTGTTATAAATATCGTCTTTATCAATTCAGACCTTATCTTTTAAACAAACTCTCTTATTATTCAAATTCACTAATCTTCTTCCCTAATAATTGGCCGATTCTCCCTCCTTTCCAACCTTCTTCTTCTTCCACAAAAACAATGGTTTTGCAACATTGTAACTCATGTAGTAATTACTTAATTTTACCTTTTTTTGATTTTGTAACATGGTCATTTACAATTTCAGATAATAACAATTATCAACTAATTAGTCGATTATAGCATCACTTCTAAGCAGAAAAATAATTCTTTTTTTTTTTTCATATTTAGACTGTTCATTAATCCAAAAATAGAAGGCAAACATCATTCTTTCATTCAACATTTTACTCATTTAACATTTAGCCAAAAAAACCATGTCTACTAAAAATCGATTACCTAACCAAAAATACTAAAAAACAAAAACGATACCAACTTGTTAAAAAATCGATATTGAAAAATGTTTGGGTTAAAATATGCAACCAAAAAAAAACATATCGCTTTATATGTTTTACCTGGTTTTATTCAAACCAAAAGCCAGAATGACCAAACAAAATGTCATGACTTCAAACTCAAAGATGTCAATTAAAAAGTAGTTTTAAGATTTGATCACAACTTCAAGAATTCACAAATCTATATTCAATCAAATACTTTGAAGTTACAATAAACAAATACCAACTTGGAACTCCATCATACTATCATCATCTCATATTCTTCCCATCCTATGATCAACTCAATAATAATTTAACAAAAAAGTTGCTTATTTTTTCCTGCAATCCATGACACATTTTAATCTAATAATATTGCTCTTTCCTACTTTCACCAAAACAACCATCTTTTTGGTGTTGGAGCTTTCACACTCACTATCTCATCATCCTTTTTCCTATTTTCAAGTCCTTGCTTTAATGCCTCCATCCTTTTCCTGCATAACATGTGCAATGTCATTATAGAATCTTTAAAAATTATATCAAAACCTTACCATATTTGTTCCAAAAAAAATTGTTCTGATTTTCAAAGAAACAACATCAAGAAATGTACAATATGATTATGTGCCTATGTGGTACTTTTTAGGCCCACAAATTTTAATGTTAAATCTTGACACGGCCTGGGGCACTACGCCTTCACACCTCTTAATGATCAAGGACCAACTGATTTTCCATTTGCAGAAAATATAATATGTGGGTCAAGAATTAAATATATCAAGAGTTAATAAAATTGTAAAAAAAAAATTTATATATTACTTGGTATCAGTAAGACGGCCATGCAAACTCCATCTTTGGCGAAACCCTTCTGCACCTTCCATCCCACTTGCAAGAATCAATCGCCTAAAATGAAGATCATTAAAAAAAAGATGAAAATCAATTATTATTGATGATAATATAACAGAAGATCTAAGAAAGTAACATTAACATACCTCTCTAAAGTAGTGGTTTCAGACTCTAGTTGAGAAGCTCTTTCTTTTGCTTGATCTAAAGGCATTGATAACCCTAATTTATACTCGCTATCTTGAAGACGTTTTCTTAGTTCCTTGTCCTATAATATTTATATTGTCAAATGTTAAAAACACAATAAATGTATAAAAAAGGGAAATTTGTTAGAAAGAATACCCGTTTTTCTGCACACTCGCGATACAAAGCAATCTCCTCTTGGCAAAATGGCTCTATATCATTAATTTGCAGGCCTATAACAAGTTTTCAAGTAAGAACAGTAAGTTGTTACAAACAATTTCCAAATAGATTGGGAAATGAAGAGGAATAACTTACACAAGAAAAGGTTTCTCAGAATCCCATCACATAGATCAACACCTTCAAGGACGTGTGAAGCGATTTCAGGTGGAATGAGTGGTGATGGTGGTCCCAGCATCAAGTCATCTCCAACAAGAACCGTTTCCTCCATTGTTGGTTGTGCATCGACTGAACATTCACCAATACAGAAAAGCTCATTACTACAACTGTACAAAGGAATTCAAATCATTTTGTATATCTGGTACTTTCTCATTAAACAGATTGCTATTTTAGTCTATTAGCATCTGGAGTGCGATCGTTTGTTTTGATTAAACATGTAAATTACAATAACAACAGTCATATGGTTCAAATTCGAATGAATATGTGTAGAAAATAAAATGAACGGACATACCGTCCATGATTGGTCCTTAATTAACGTTCCCTGCATATACAAAGCAAACGAAATCGGTAAATGTTGCAAAGAGAAATCTCCAAACATAAAAAACAAGATATCAGGGAGCTCTAACAATCGTATATGTAAATGAATTTCGCACTCTGTAATGAAACACGCCCAATATATCGTAAACCCTAAATCCTAACATCGACAAGAAGGTAAAAAGATACTTTACGGTATTATCAATTCGATTCCCTCCGATTTGACTTGAATTTTCACCTACGTGGTTTTGATTAGCTTATGGCACTTCCAGTTCAACCAAGTAGTTAACATCTTTTTTTTTTTTTTTTTTTTTTTTTGACGTTTTTTTCAAAATGGATTGCGTTAAAATAACATAATTTCGTATTTGAATGATTTTCTAAAGATTTAATCAAAAAATAACATAAATGTGAGGTGTCCTGTCAATATTTTTAAAATTTATAACAGCATAATTTTGATTTTACAAAAAAGGGTTTTGACCGAATTGCAAAATGTGGTGTACATGGTCTTCATTATTTAGAATGTGTTTGATGAATTTAGTTAGTAACTAATAGTTAAAGGTGTAAACTCAACTTGATTAAATTCATGGGGCTTCAGCTCGAGTTCGTCTCAGATTCGACTCGTGTGCCCGACACAACTTCATTTAACTAATTAATTAAATTCCACGTCAACTTCCAAGTCAGCTAAGATACAACTTCCGAGTCAGCCAATATATCGGGCAACTGCTTCACATGTATTATAATGGTGTAATTGATAGCTAATTTGTAATTTTAATGACCTATTGTGGAAAATAAAAAGTTTGGTGACCAAATCGACAAATAACACAAAATTGATTTTGTGTTACGATGACAATAACCCTAAAAAATAATATAAACCAGGTTCTGCACCCCACGCTATGCGGCGTGAGTGCACGTATTGGGTGGGGGTACGTGTGGGGTGGGGCGGGGGTATGGGTGGGGTACGAGATGGAGCTAAAAATAATTATTAAAAAATAGGATGGGGGTGAGGAGCGACGGTGGGGTCAGGTGTGGGGTGGTTGGTGTGGAAGGGAGTGGGGGTGGGGCGGGGGTGGTCGTAAAAAATAGTAAAGTGGGTGGGTGGGTTGGGTTTAGGGAGTTGGGTGGTGGTGGGAATGTTGGTAGTGGTTTGGGTGGCTGGGGGAAGAGTGGATGCCTCTTGTAAAGTTGTGTGGCTCAGATTTGTTCTTGCGTTCTCGATTGAATAATTGTTCTCATTTAAACATATATATATATATATATATATATATATATATATATATATATATATATATATATATATATATATATATATATATATATATATATATATGTATGTATGTATGTATGTATGTATGTATGTATGTATGTATGTATGTATGTATGTATGTATGTATGTATGTATGTATGTATGTATGTATGTATGTATGTATGTATGTATGTATGTGATACTTTTGCTAAAAAATAACGGGTACCCGTCGGTTCCGGATACACTATACAGGAAACCGAAGTCGACGGGTATCTAGAGGGTAACAGTTCCAAAAAAATGAGAACCAAATATGTAAGAACCCAAAAATATTGGTAAAAGTATAAAATGAATGTATGAGAAGTTTTGGTTAAAATATGTCTTAATAATAGAATTTTTGTATAAAAAGAGCAAAAAGGATATTTTGGTAATTTTCAGTTCTTGTGGTAAAATGAAAATAATCATATTTTCAGCAAGGATGAAATATATAAACTGTAATGAAGTTATAAGGATGAAGTAAGGATATTGAAAATGTAAAAGTGAGAGAAAAGTACAAAAATGACCAAAAAGGGTATTTTTGTCATTTTGAAATATATAACTTAAGAATGAGATTTTTAAGTGTTAAAATGTCTTAAAGTGCAAAATAAGTTTATAAGTGGAGTAAAGTTATAAAATGTAGAAGTTCTTACAATCCAAGCATGTTATGTGCTATTTTGAGAAAATTGGTAAAAAAGAGGTAAAATGGTCATTTGACATGCAAATGACTTTAAAATCAAGAAAATGTAATGTTGGGGTCAAAATGAAATAAAATAAACCTATAATGTTATAAAAATGAAGTTCTAGTGTCATTTTGGAAAAAATAGAACTTGAGGGACCAAAGTGTAACTTGGCTAGGTATAAAAAGGAGAAAAAATCTTCTCCCAGTTCATAGAACACGGGAGAGACTTCTAGAGAGGGCCAAAGGGAGCTTAGATGATCGGGTTGTGAGGGTCTGGAGGAATTGAATGAAATTCACTTGGAAATTGAAGAATTTCAAGCCTTCTAAGGTTAGTAAATTTGTTTTTAGGGTTGTTTAACCCATTTCCCATGAGTAGGTTACTGTAGCTTCGAAAATTCAGTGGCTAGAGGAGGATTATCCTATGATTCCTAGCCTTAACTTGTGTCTTAATCACTATCTAAACCTAGTTTAACCATTGAAAGTGTTAAAAATCAAGGAATGAGAAATTGAGCTCAAGAACCCTAACCAACGGGTTTGTAAGAACAAGTTGGTTTCAATGGTTCTTAATGAGGTTAGTATATCCTAACAGAAGTAATAAATCAGTCCTAGTTGTTAAGTTCAAGAAATTTCATATTTTTGGGTAAAGATGTTAAAAATGGAAAATCTTTGGAAAAACTTGGAATCAATGATTCCATGGTTTAAGAACATGGTTAAATGATGGATTTTAGTTATGGAATGATTCTAAAACAATTAAGTTGTGTATTAAGAACATATCTTAAAATCATCAAAGTATGTTGCTATTGTTGAAAAATTGGAATTTTGTTCAATAACCTTAGAATTCAAATTTACATGATCAAATTAATTCTAAGGGGTTTTAATGAGTTCCATATATGGTAATTGTTGAAATAAATCAGTAGAAGTGCTTAATATTGGACAGTTTCGGTTTTTGAATCAAAAATGTAAAAACGGGAATTTTTGGAAAATGATTGAAATCTATGATTTCCATGGTTTAAAAACTCAAGAAAATGGAAGGTTTTTGTCTTGGAATAATCCCTTAACGATAAAGTGGTGTATTAAGGACTTAATGTATGAAAATGGGGGTTTATAGCTAAAAAAATCGTGAAATCTGGTCTGTTCAGCAGAGATCGGGTCCCGATCTCTTTAAGAATAGGTCGCGATCAAGATCGGGACGCGATCTCTTTAAGATCGGGTCCCGATCTCGCGTCAGCAGCAAAAGTCCCCTGTTAAGTGAAAAAAAAATTGGAATTTGGAGTTCGGCTTATCCGTTTGACCTCAAATTTTAAACATAGGTCCAATATAGTGTGAAACTTCATGGAAAATTGTTAAACCAGGAATACGACCTCCCGAGGGTACTGTAGTAAAATACGTATAATATACGATTTAGTGAAAGTTGGTCATTTAGAATGTATAGACTCGTTATGACTCATATTAGTATAATAAGGACTCTAAGGAGTTATGGAGTCAGTTAGCATGAATGTTAATGTATAACATGTTAATTATAGGTTTATACCAAATGATTATTGGATCACGAAAGGATATGAATACAAGGAACGATTAAGCAATCTACTAGCTATACATGAGGTGAGTACATGCAGTATTTTTACCCATTCTGGGGTACATGGCAAGTAAGTATTTTCAAGATTTCTTATAAAATTTCTATATGTAAAATTATATGCAAGAGTATTGTTTTTTTAACTTGCTGTGAAAGTATAATGTGACATTTGAAGTTATGTTTTAAACTACAAGTTAAATTAAGTGAAAGTATATTGGTCTATGAACCAATTATGTGAAAGTATATTTTGATTACAAGTTATATATGTTTTCAAGTATGAATGGCATATAGCCACAAGATGTTTAAGAAGTATGTTTTGGTTACAAACTGTATATGTTTTCAAGTATGAATGGCATATAGTCATAAGATATTGGAAAGTATGATTTGGCATAAAGCTTAGAATGTTATAAAAACATATTTTACGTATGTGATGAAAGTTATAAATTTGACATTTAGCCATAAAGACAGAAAATGATGAAGTATGGCACTTAGCCACAAGTTATATGTATGTGAGTAATGTTCAAGCAAGCAGTAAGTATTTTGTATGACTGGTATTTGTAGCAAGCAGCGTTAGCAAGGGAACTATGTTCCACCTACCCGGGTTAGGTAAGAGGTCTACTGGGGAAAAAGCCCCATCGCGAAGTAGATTGCCTAAGCACTTCTATAGTGAGGATTGATCCGTTCTTTCTAGCTATAGAGACTTGGGGTATCACTTATAGTGATTAAAGCCCTAAGTATAAAAATTCAGCAAGCTTATAAAACCAGTCAAAGAAATGTAAGAAAGATGTTATTTTTGCAAAGTATGCTACGAAATGACTTTGAGAAATAAAGAGTAAGGTATGTTGCTACTATAAAGTTTTGAAAGATATTATTTTTACAAAGTATGTTAAGAAACGATTTTGAAAAGTAAAGAGCTATGGTATGTTATTACTATAAAGCTTTGAAAGATGTTTTATGTTACAAGTTTTATAAAAAGGATGGAAAAGGAGTTAAATGTTTGAGTCTAAAACTCATGTAGCTTACGAGACATTATTGTCTTACGTATTCTATGTTTTGCCATGTATTCCAGGTTAAGATGATTTGCTATAAATGGGATGAAGTTTAGCTGGGGTGGAGCTCGAGTTAGCTCCTATCTTGGATCCAAGGTTTAATCATTTATTGCTTACTATGGTTATTTTGGTATGGATTTGTAACACCCACTGTTTTTAAGCATGTAAATGATCGGTTTTTGATAAACCGTATTTTTGTATTCATGTATTTATACGAAAAACCATAGTATTTGAAAACAGTAGAAATTGGGTGTCACAAAATATCATGAATACATTCGTATAGCTTAATAGTTGTTTTTTAAGTCTATTAAATTAAAATAAACAACAACTACATGATTATAATGGCCTCTTAAAAAGACTGTTATTATTAGGGGTGAGCAAAAACCGCACCGCAACGGAAAAAACCGAAAAAAACCGCATTAACCGAAACCGAAGCAAAAACCGCACCTGCGGTTTTTATTTTTCAAAAACCGAAAATATTCGGTGCGGTGCGGTTTTTAATTTTACAAACCGCAAAAAAAACCGAACCGCACCGCAAGTAGAACCGAACCGCAAACCGCATAGAAACCGCACCGAACCGCATATAATTATATTAATTATACATAAATAATATTATTTAATTTATATTACATTATCTTTAAAAAAACAAGGGCCGATTGAATTTTCTCCATATTTTTTTTTACTTCAAATTTCACATACATATTATGAAACTAAATTACTAATATTATCATGTTTTTATGTAGATATATTCTCAAAGGGTAAAAAAGCATTTGGATGATGCTTAACAAAAAAGGATTGAATTGTTTGTTTCTAGTTGCTACTACTCAAGTAACATGTTCTTATTAATTTTTTATAGTTTCTTATGTTGGTGTCTTGAAATGTATTAGACTTGGATGTTTGATTGTATGGTGGTGTCTTGAGATGTTAATTGCTAATTATCGTTTCTCTTTAAAGTTTAAACCGCAAAAACCGCACCATTGGAACGAAATTAATACTTACGGTTAAAAACCGCAGAAAAAACCGCACCAATGACATGCGGTTAATAACCGCACCGAAACCGCATGAAAACCGCACCGCAAAAAAAACCGCAAAAAAAACCGCAACAAGAAACCGCACCGATCGGTTCTAACATATAAAAAACCGCATTTGCGGTTTGCGGTGCGGTTATTCCTAAAAACCGCACCGAACCGCACCGTGCTCAGCCCTAGTTATTATCAATGATTAAACAATTAATCGAAAAGTTTTTAAAATAACATATACCTCTGTTGAAAGTTTAATGTTCTTATAAGTAGGGTGTGACAAAAAACTGAAACTGAATAACCAAATGATGTTTGAGTTATTTTGTTTGGTTTATTTGAGTTTTGGTTATTTTGGTTCGGTTAACCTAATAAGGATGACCTCGTTTTTTTTTTAGTTAAATTTTTATTAATTTGGTTAAACTGAATAAGTAATTAAGTATATTTTTGATATATTTATTACAAAATTATATATATATATATATATATATATATATATATATATATATATATATATATATATATATATATATATATATATATATATATATATATATATATATATATATATATATATATATATATATATATATATATATATATATATATATATATATATATATATATATATATATTAAACAAATAAATAATGTATATGTATATGTTGAAGAAATAACGAAAGAAAGCAATAGGAAGTATGTGTTTAATATTCCACATCGATGCACAAAACAAAACATGGAGACTTGACGTGTAAAAAGGAAGCTTAGGGAGGACATCAATGAGTAGTGGAAATCCTCCGCCTTTTAAATGGGAAAAACGACATTTTTAAATTAGTTCAACCTGGGTTTGGACATAATTCAGTTTTTTGCAGTGTTTTGGTATCTTAAACCCTCTGGTGAGGTGAGGGAGAATATCGCGGGAAACAAGGGGAAGAACGCCCCCTTAGTGAGGGACCCCTCATTATTCCTTAGTGAAGGGACCCCTCATTATTCTCCCCTTCAAAGGCTTTTTCATCGCGCGAGGAACTTATGACACATACGAACATTATTTTTAATTAAAAAAAAGTAAAGGGAAGTAAATGTAACCATTTCCAAGGGTGATGAGATAATTGAGGGTGCTGACTAGATGCTAATATGACAGCGAAAAAGTGAGAGGGATGGAGAACCCACACCCCCTAACATTATAATGAACTTGTTTTTCTTATTTAGTTTAACTAGTTTACCAAACCGAATAAATCGAAATCGAATTAATTGAATCTTATTTGGTTTGGTTATGGTTAATTTAAAAATATTAAAAAATCAATTAAATAAAATCGATTTATCCGAAAACCGAACTAACCAACCGAATAACATCTTATTTAGAGGCTTTAATTAAAATTTACTGAAATTTTAATTTTATGATTATTAAATTATACGTTAAATTTTTTTGAACGACAGCATGCATTAGAAAAATACTAGCAAGATGCTAGGCCAGAAACAAAGAGTACAAATTACATGGAAGAACAAGGACTATTAATCCAACTAAACCAACTAAGAGAAGACAACTTAGACCTATATTTAATCCAATTGAAAGAAGACAACTGAATATCATCAAAAATAAGAGCAGGAGAACACTTCTTCCTGTGAAAAATCCAAAGGTTTCTTGCTTTCCAAATGCACCAAATAGCCGTATAAATCAACGCCCTTTTGAGCTTGAGAGACAAACCGTCCAAACTCGCACCCTTCAAGACTTCAAACAACTGCGAACTGGAGCACAGGACACACGAGAAACAGCCACTCCATTTCGAGAATAAGACCCAAACCTGTCTCGCAAAAGGACAAGCAAAGAATAAATGATCTCCGTCTTCCACATCGCCACCGCAAATCTTACAATCTGCCGAGTCCATAGCAACGCCTCTAATGACAAGATTGGAAGCCACCGGAATCCTGTTACACAATAAACGCCAAGCAAAGCAATTGACTTTAATAGGGACCCAATTTACCCACTTAAAATCGACACCGAGCCTGTTGTCCAACCGATTCTGATTAAGCAAACATCTAATGGAGCGAACAGTAAAATGACCCGAGGGGTCCGCAGCCCACTTCCACGAGTCCGAGACTTCCCGAAGCTGAATATCCCTTAGAATATCATGAAGCACCTCCAGCTCCTTAGTTTCTATTCCATTCCTTACCCGTCTTTTCCAGCACCACCCAACACTGCCACCTTGGACAGCCGAAACTCTCGCCGCCACCAAGCAGTTTTTATCCGACTCCACTTTATATAAATCAGGAAAAACATTTTTAAAAGCATCATTACCGCACCACTTATCTTTCCAAAAGAATGTAGAATTCCCCTTACCAAGAAGTCTAATAGCTAAGCTATCGAGAGAGACGTTCCAATCTAAAAGGGTTTCCTTTACTTGAGAAATAGTCAACCAAATTCCGGGAATACCACGCTTCGCCAACGACTCTCCATCAACACCTTTTAAACCATGAATAGCTTTAATACACGAACCCCAAAAGGAATATTTTTCCGATTTAAGCCGCCACCACCACTTAGAGAGAAGCGCGATATTCAAAGAATTTAGACATCCAACACCTAGGCCCCCACTCGACTTAGGAGCCGTGACCACGTTCCAAGCGACCCAATTAATCTTTCTTTTATCCTCCGAGCCACTCCACAAAAAACGCCTTCTAATACTTTCTAAGGAGCCAATAACTTTCAACGGAGCTTTGAAAATAGAAAAATAATAAAGCGGGAGACTCCCCAACACCGACTTAAGGAGAGTAAGCCTACCCCCAAAAGAGAGATTTTTCGCTTTCCAAGAAGAAAGCTTGGAATTGAACTTATCCATAATCGGCTTCCAATTTTTAGCAAGCTTCATATTCGCCCCAATGGGCAAACCAAGATACACAAACGGAAAAGTGGCGGGCTCACAATGCAAGATACCGGCTAGACGGGTAATCTCAATCTCTTCAATTCCAATACCAAAAACTCTACTCTTAGCAAGATTAACCTTCAAACCGGACGCAAGATAAAAGCATCTAAGGATACGATTAAGGTTAATAAAATTGACCTCGGACCACTCCCCTATAAATGTTACATCATCCGCATACATGAGATGAGAAACCATGGGGCCATTATTCGGAAGAGAGATACCATGGAATAAATGTTTGCAACAAGCTTCCTTTAACGAGGCACTTAAACCTTCCATAGCTAATACAAAAAGAAAAGGTGATAATGGATCGCCTTGCCTCACACCACGCTTAATATCAAACTCCTTCGTGGGTGAACCATTGACCAAAATCGAAGCTCTAGCGGAAGAAAGACACCCTTTAATCCATCCTCTCCATCTTAACCCAAATTGCATTTGCTCCAACATAGAATCAAGAAAGTTCCAATTTAGGGAATCAAACGCTTTGTCAAAGTCAACTTTGAAAATGAGAACTTTTTTCTTGCATTTTTTTGCCCAAGAGTAAATCTCGTTGATAATCAACGGACCATCGAGAATACTTCTACCCTCCACGTAAGCCGATTGTTCTTTACAAATTAACTTCCCTAAGACCTTTTTAAGTCTAGAGGCAAGTAATTTAGAAAGAACTTTGTACAAACACCCAACAAGATTAATGGGACGAAAATCTTTAACAACAAGCGGATCCGATTTTTTAGGAATTAGAGTTATAAACGAAGCGTTACATCCTATGCTAATGCAGCCCGTAGACTCAAACTCTTTTACCCAGTTGACAAAATCATTTGAAAACAACTCCCAATATTTCTTAAGGAACTTGAAAGTGAAGCCGTCCGGACCCGGAGCTTTATCTCCACCGCAACTCCAAATCGCCTCTTTGATCTCTTCCACCCGAAAAGTACTCTCAAGAAACTCTCTATCTTCAACTGATAGCTTATTGATATGGTTGCATTTTAAAGACGGACGAACGGGCATTGGTTCATCAAACTTATCCGCAAAAAACTGAAAAATCTCTTTAACAATATTCTCCGGTTTAGTCTCCCAAACACCATCAATTAACAGCCCATTAATTCGATTTCTAGCCTTGTGACTGTTTATTATTCCGTGAAAAAACTTACTGTTTTCATCCCCTTCTACATCCCACTTGATCCTGGCTTTTTGTTGCAGATCCCGCCTTCTAATAGAATCAATGTTCAAGATTTTCTGCTTCCAATCTTTTCTCAAATTTCTTTCCGGCGAGGTCAAGGGACGCCTCTCAGCTTCAGTTTCAATATTATCAATGTTTTTGAAAAGAACCTCTACCTCTTCTTCCTCTTTTTGCCGCCTGTTGTTATTCCAAAGACGAATGTCTTTTTTCAACCCCTGCAATTTTTTAAGAAGAAAAACATCTCTCCTTCCAACTGCTGGGATAACGTTCCACGCAGCCATAACCACATCCGAGAGCCCATCGATGGTTTGTTGGATGGTGGGTCCCTTTACGTGGAAAAATAAGCCAGGGATCTTGTACAAGGTCAACGTCACTGTTTCAACGGCTCTGATAAGTTCACACATTCCAATTTTTTAGTCTTTATTACTACCGTCTCAGCTTTTTGCTAGGTTGTCTACTGAAAAACAACGAAAACTGCAGCACCTTCTTAGCAAATACTACAAAAATATTAGTAGATAAAATAAATAATGGTGCGATTAAACTTAAAAACATTAAAACACAATTTGGTTGTTGTATTTAATCGATCAATTAATAATACTTCAGTCGGCTGTGTTTGATATCGTCATAACTAGCTTATAAGCTAGTGTTTTTTTCAAGTTTTTTGGTTTGACATGTTCAACAAGCCAAAAAGTAGATTATAAGCTAGCTAACAAGCTAGATTTTTTAAAAGCTAGTATCATTAACGTTTTCATGAGCTTTTTCAAACTATTCCGATTTTGCCCTTCAAAATAGGATCGAATATACACTATGCATGTTTATCCCAATTCACCTTTATCTGAGAAATAAATTCACTCCAAATCGCTAGAAACTAACAACGATTCCCTCCATCCTCGATTTCAATAAAGCACGAGATGTCAAAATTCAAGTAAGCTTATACAAAGCAATCATTAATCAGTTCAAGGTTAGTATCGGCTCCCTTCATCATCGATTTCTATGTTTGTATGACCTGGTGATTTTAATTGTTGATTACAATACTTATCTAATTTTAGATTGTCTCTAATCGTGGGTTCTATAATATTGTGAATATGATATGAATGTAAGAAATTTCAATTTACACTAGAAAACTTTTATTTAGTATTTACTTCAATTTAATTTAATGTTTTATGTTTTTTCGAATAATATTGGATTATATTTGTGCATGTCCTTTTATGTGTCATTTTTTACATTTCTCAGCTAGCTTATCAGGTAGGTTTTACCAAACATAATTTATTATCAGCTACTAACTAGCTTTTCAACTACCCGCTAGTTTTTCAGCTAGTGTGCCAAACATAGCCTTAGTTACAAATACGTGCATACACTATACTAGATTTTATATCCACTATCCACATATTTGTGTCAAAAGTTCTTTTACGCATATTTTTTATAAGACTACACGGTGTGACTCGTCTTTTATCGACGACAGCTCATATGGAGCTGTTTGTCGTCGGCAAACATGGCCCCGTGTTTGCGGTGAGCATGGGCGGCAAACCCTAAACGGCCAAAACCCGCCTTCATCTCTCTCCTGTTGACAGTTTTTAGTGTAAAAAAGAAAACATAAATAAAAATTATATATTGATGAGAAGTGATATTTTCACTTGAGAAATTGATTCATCCACGTTAAATATATGATTTATTGACTTGTACGATAGTTTTAAGAACGTTGTACATGATGTGGATAAGTCTATTTATTGACTCATCTAATAATTTTTACCTCTTCTACTATTATTCAAACAATACAAATATATTATACTCTTATTCTTCGAAAATGTCTTGCAACAATCCCCAAAATAGCCAAAATCCTTTCGGATACGATATTCATCACCACCACCTTACCGACCACAGTTCAAAGCCTCAATATTATGACCAAACCCGATGCTAGGTGGTGTCGTTCCATTGTTCTATTCGCAATTTCATCAAATGTCACCACAAAACCTATTTCAAACTTAATTTCAACCCCAACCCCAACCTCAATCTGAATTCGAACCCGAGTCCGATTCCGAGTCGGAACCCGGAGTACAAACAAATATGGGGAATGTGGCATCCAATAAATGGTCTATCGAATAAGAGATGAAATTAGCTCGGGGGTGGGTTGACGTATTGGAAAGCGCTGCAAAATAAAAAAAACAAAAGAAAATTCAATTTTGGTTACGCATTTCAAAGCGTTTCTGAGACGGGATGAAAAAATTGTTGGATTAGGTGTCTAAGCCATGACTAATAATTAGTATTTGCCTAATTAATAGTAGCACAGTCCATTTGGGTTGCCCTCATGGCTGGAGGTTTGTTGGAAAGTTAAGTAGAGAGAAAGGGTTGATTTATTATATGACTAATAAATCAAGATATTGTTTGTTAATATATTATGGAGATGATATATTAATTAGAAATAATATTGTTTGATTAATAATTAATCAGAAATTAATTGGATTAATTTCGGTGACATTAATTGGATTAATCAGGAGGCCAGGGATTAAAGTCGTACGAATTCAATAGTTGAATTGCGGCGCGCGGCGCGCCAATGTAAAGGCTGCGACGCGCGTACATATCCGCACGAATTCAATAGTTGAATTGCGGCGCGCGGCGCGCCAATGTAAAGGCCGCGGCGCGCGTACACATAATCCGGAAAATGGGCTGCGGCTAGGGTTTCTAGCTTTACCCTTTGGTTCCCTATAAATAGGGAACCCTAGGCCTCATTATCAGTCGCTCATTCTATTGTTTCTCTCTGGAATTTCGATCCATAATCCTCTCGGCTTGGGTGTGATCTCATTTGAGGCAGGATACTTTTGCTGCTCAGCTTCCAGAAAATTCTAAAAGGTTGGTTTTTCTAATTTTATTCTTTTAGTTAATTTTCTTATGGCCTTTAGGTTTTGTTATATGTTCAATTAGAAGAAAACATAGATCATTATAGGTTGCATGTGAACTTAGGTTATTTAGTTCATGGTTGCAGAAAACCTTTCAGTGGTATCAGAGCCTGTTTTGTTTTCTTGTTGAATTGTTATAACTGTTTTAGGGTTTAAAGCCTATAAACCCTAATATATATCAGGATCGATTTCTAGGATTAGGGTTTTGGAAACCCTAATCCCCCCTTGCCTAATTTCGAAAATTGTATTAGGGTTTTGGAAGGTTTTCTATTTTTGGTAACTTTATTTGTTAATTAAATGGATAACCTTAAACCCCATTATTTGAATTCGATTTTTAGGGGGTTTAGGATAGGTTTTAATTAATTTGATTAATTTGGATAAACCTATCTTCATTTGAATTAATTTAATTAATTGTTAATTAAAAGATAATTCAAAAGGGATTTAATTAATTTTAAATTGGCGAAATTAATGGAATAAATCCAGAAAAATATTTTAAAATGTTTAAAATATTTAGATTTAATTAATTTAATTAATTGGTAATTAAAATTGATTAAATCGAAATTTAAGGTTTAATTTAATTTAAAATTTAATTGTTAAATTTTGTAAAATTAAAGGATAAACCTTGAATATTTTAAAGGGTTTTAAAATACATCTTATATATGTTATTAATTGTTAATACTATATGTATAAGATAAAATTGGTCAGTCAATTCAATAGTAGGCCTCATTCACGAAGCTGGTCTATAAAGTGGGTATAAGGAGGCTGCCTGTAAAATGGCAGTCTAATGGGTGAACACTCTCACCCACCGCTCGCCTGATCAGTGGAGGGTCGTTAGCCGAACAGTTTTGATAGGACCACATAATCATTAAAAGTATAATGATCAAAGTACTAGAACCTTTACACAAAATCTCAATCTAGTTACTTTAAGAAAAAATGTGATTTTGATGCTATCCCATGAAATTGCACATTGCACTTTATGAAACGTTGGTGGAGCGTGTGTGGTTTACCGGCACACCAATGGGGGTTCATAAAGAGTGGCAATGGGTGTCTCGGGTGTTATCATTGTTGATGGAGCGTGTGTGGTTTACCGGCACATCAATTTGAGATGATAATGGACCCCGAGAGTACCAAGCTAATTTGCATGGTTATTCACACCCGGTTTGTGATCCTCGGCATCCCAGTCACAAACGGTGGGGCTTATCCGAGATTAAACATGCTATTGAACAGTTCAATAAATCTCATAAGAAACTAGGAATTCCATTTATAATAAGATTATTTTTCCGCGGTGGAATTGGCTGAATCGTCATTCGCCTACCTTTATAAAATTTTCTTATAGATTACGGCATCCCTCTTCTATGTTGCAAATTGTTATAGTTGGATCCTGGCCTTATTTTATATTGGGTTATTATAAGGACCGACAAGTATCTAATTAAACTTACCTTCTTTTATAGATGTCTTCTGCTGATCAATCCGCTCCCCACTCAAACTCCAGTGTTCCCTCAATCCTCTCACTGTGTTCCAAGGTTCAATTGAACGGGACAAACTACAATGACTGGATTAGAAATATCAAGATGGCTCTGAGGTACGAGAACAAGGAGTATGTCCTCGAGACCGAGCTTGTCGATATTGACCCTGAAACTGCTACTCCCGAGGAAATTGCCTTGTACCAAAAACATTCTGATGATGCGACCAAAGTGGCCTGCATCATGATCGCCACAATGAACCCAGAATTGCAGAGAATATACGAAGACTACTGGCCCTTTGAGATGCACCAGGAGCTTGCGGAAAAGTTCCGCAAGCAAGAGCGCATCGAGAGGTGCGAGGTGGTCAAGGACTTCACGAACAGCAAACCTAAAGATGGAGAGTCCATCTGCACTCATGTGCAAAGAATGCAAGGTTACGTGGAGCGGCTTAGAAAGCTTGCGATGCCTGTACCGGAGCAGTTGGCCGTTGACATAGTGCTTAACTCGTTACCGAGTTCTTATGACCAGTTCAGGCTGGCTTATCATTTGAACAACAATCAGGCTAATATGACTGAGTTGCATCGCATGCTTCGAGTAGCTGAGGACGGGATGAAGGGTAAAAGTGTACCCTCGGTTAATCAGCCTGTCCTAGCCATTGGAAGTGGCAAAGGAAAGAAAAGGAAGGGGCCTCCTAAGCAAAATTGGAGGGAAAAGGTTCAGGTCGGGTCATCCAGTAATGTCTCGAGAACCAAGACTTCCCACATTCCTTGTGTGGCCAACCCCGATGAAGCCAACTGTTTCTACTGCAAAGAGAAGGGCCATTGGAAGAGAAGCTGCCCCAAATACTTGCAGGATGTCAAGGATGGGAAAGTAAAGCCATCGACAGCAGGTATGTACACTATCTCTAAAAACTCACCATCTTCTAATTCTTGGGTCCTTGATACAGGATGTGGTTTTCACATTTGTTCTGATCTGCAGGGCCTAAAGGAAAGCAGGGAGGTGGAGCACGGTAGACTGAACTTGATCATGGGCAATAGGAGATCGTCCCCTGTTACCAAGATCGGCGTTTACAGTTTAGTGCTTAGTAGTGATGTTAGTATAGAGTTATTTAATTGTTGCTATTCGCCAGAAATGGCAAGAAACATTATTTCATTTCACGCATTGTTCAGACAAGGATTTCAATTTTCTTTTGATAATAAAATTGGTTCGATTTCTGTTTTCAAAAATGGTATTTTGATTTTTACTGCTTATCCTTGTGATGGTGTGTAGGAAACTGTTGAATGTGTTGACAATTTAGGACATAGTGTAAATTATATTGATTCTACTAGTGGTGTAGAAAAGGCATGTCTGTGGCATAGTCGGCTCGGGCACATCAGCGAGAAACGCATCGCCCAACTCCAAAAGGATGGAGTGTTGGAATCGTTTGACCTCAGGTCGGATGATGTATGCGAATCTTGTCTGTTGGGCAAGATGACTAAATCACCTTTCAAAGGGTCTTTTGAAAGAGGTGAGGGTCTGCTGGACATCATTCACACGGATGTGTGTGGTCCATTCAGATCAACCACAAAGGATGGCACGCGGTTCTACGTGACCTTTACCGACGATTTTAGTAAATACGGTTATATCTACTTGATCAAGCACAAGTCGGACACCTTTGAAAAGTTCAAAGAGTTTAAAAACGAGGTAGAAAATCAATTAGGCAGGAAGATAAAGATGCTCAGGTCCGACAGAGGCGGAGAGTATCTAAGTATCGAGTTCCTAGACTATCTAAAGGAATGCGGAATAGTTTCGCAGTTGACACCTCCCAGGACACCACAGTTGAACGGTGTTGCTGAGAGGCGCAACCGAACCCTGTTGGACATGGTTCGTTCTATGATGAGTCGAGCTTCACTTCACATTCACTTCTGGGGGTATGCCTTAGAGACTGCCGCCCATATCCTCAATCTTGTCCCAACTAAGAAGGTTGCTAAAACACCTCATGAAATGTGGACGGGGAAAGTTCCCTCGTTGGCACATATCAAAGTCTGGGGTTGTGAGGCTTTTGTTAGACGAGAGACTCAAGACAAACTCGCAGAAAGAAGCGAAAGGTGTTTCTTCCTTGGTTATCCCAAACAGTCCTTTGGATATCTATTCTACAGACCGAGCGAGGACGTGGTCTTTGTAGCTAGACGAGCGGTCTTTCGAGAGAGAGAGCTCATATTCAAAGAGGACAGTGGGAGTACCATTGATCTGGAAGAAATTCAAGAGTCATCAGATGACGCAACCTTAGGAGAAACTAGCAACCAACATGAGGAAGAAGTTCCTGTTGGTCCGACAGATGTATCCTTACCTCTTAGGCGTTCCGGTAGGGTTAGCATGCCACCCGAGTTTTATGGGTTCCATATAACTTCGGATGGGGACACGTTTGTCAGTGATAGGACACTGATAAATTTGGATGAACCAGCTAACTACCATGAATGAGTCTGCCAAGTGGAAAGAGGCCATGGATAGCGAGATCAAGTCCATGTATGACAATCAAGTTTGGAACTTGGTTGACAACGTACCGGGTCGAAAGACAGTCGGGTGCAAATGGATCTTCAAGAAGAAGACCGACATGGACGGAAAGGTACACACTTTCAATGCAAGACTGGTTGCGAAGGGCTTTACTCAAACCCCAGGGGTTGATTATGACGAGACCTTCTCACCAGTAGCCAAGATAAAGTCTATTAGGATTATGCTAGCCATAGCTGCATTTCATGACTATGAAATTTGGCAGATGGACGTCAAAACCGCTTTCCTTAATGGGAAGTTGACTGAGGATGTTTACATGAATCAGCCAGAGGGTTTTGTCGATGCAAAGTATCCTAATAAGGTGTGTAAGCTTGAGAGATCAATCTATGGATTGAAGCAAGCTTCTCGCAGCTGGAATCTTTGTTTCCATGAGAAAGTCAAAGAGTTTGGTTTCTCTAGGAGCGAGGATGAGTCCTGCGTATATGTCAAGGCTAGTGGGAGTATAGTCACCTTTCTGGTGCTGTATGTCGATGACATACTGCTCATGGGAAACGATATTCCAACCTTGCAAGGTGTCAAGGCTTGGCTTGGGAAATGTTTCGCCATGAAGGACCTAGGAGAGGCTGCCTATATTCTCGGGATAAGAATATTGAGAGATAGGAAGAAGAGACTAATTGGACTTAGTCAGGGTACATACTTGGAAAAGGTACTGAAAAGGTTTAGTATGGAAAATTCCAAGAAGGGAGAGCTGCCTATCCAAAGTAATGCAAAATTGAGTAAGACTCAAAGTCCGAGTACAGACGAAGAAATAGCTGAAATGAGTCGGGTACCTTACGCTTCGGCCGTAGGATCGATCATGTACGCTATGCCGTGTACTCGCCCTGACGTGGCCTTTGCTTTAAGCATGGTCAGTCGGTACCAGGGTAACCCTGGAAGGGCGCATTGGATAGCTGTAAAGAATATACTCAAGTATCTGCGAAGGACAAAGGACATGGTGTTGGTCCTTGGAGGCAGTGATACATTGAGAGTTGAAGGATATACGGATGCCAGTTTTCAGACGGATAGAGACAGTGGTCGGTCTCAGTCTGGCTGGGTATTCCTTCTGAACGGAGGAGCAGTAACTTGGAAAAGTTCCAAGCAAGATACGGTGGCTGATTCTACTTGTGAATCAGAGTATATAGCAGCAAGTGAAGCGTCAAAGGAAGCGGCTTGGCTGAAGAACTTCATCGGTGACCTTGGAGTAGTCCCGAGTATTCAGGAGCCCATGGAACTGTTCTGCGATAACGAAGGTGCGGTCGCCTTGACAAAGGAACCGCGAGACCATGGAAAGTCCAGGCATATCGACAGAAAGTACCACTACATAAGGCATAAGGTAGAAGAAGGTCACCTCATGGTAAAGAGGGTATCATCGGAAGATAATCCTGCAGATCCCTTGACAAAGGCTCTGAGTAGGATTAAGCATAATCAGCATGCTAGGAGCATTGGATTAAGAGATGATATAAAGTTTATGTAAATTAGATAGGTTTTGAAACTTGTAACAATGTATTGTATTTGACTCTTGTGATTTAATAATAGGGATTTATTAATGAGTAATGGTTTACTACCTTTGTCAATACTTTATCATTGTGTTTTATTTTGCATGTTTTAATTCCTAAATAATTGGATTATTCAAATATCCACAGTCAATTACACTTTTGGGGAGTAAGTGTGAAGTAAGACTGTCATGAATTGGTAATAGATTGTCTAAGGAGTTAGACATTGCAATTGGACTGCTGCACCATTCGTGAGTACTTGGAAATGGATTTTTGAGTATTGGATAAACCCGCGCTCAATGGATTGCTTCATGGATTTCATCACGAGCAATGTTGAGACGATAATATCTTTTGATCTTTAAGCTAAGACATATGAGTTATGATTTATTAGACGGTTGTTCATTGATAATACGAAAACGCATCGGTAACTCGGTGTTATAAAACGTATTGTTGTGAGTGATTTGTCTGGTAAAAGACATAAGTATATGAGTCGAAGCTTATTCGTCCCTTGACCCTAACGGGGAACAGATATCTGTAGGCCTCTCGATGAATTTGAAGTTGACTAAAATGGTTGGCCAACCGGGACTAAATTGGTAGTCTAAGAGTCATATGCAAATCGGATATCGAGGAACAGTGAATCAGACCAGGATTTACTTTAATCCATGTCTTGAGTCTGAAAATATCTTGTTGGACGGAGGATCATTTGATCACTTATCTATGGACAGAACTGATTAGATCAGAGTTTGGCAGTGGTTTCTAGGAAGCTAAAAGTGCTGGTTAATTAGAGGTTAAATTGGTAATTATAGTCATAGACTTATCCAAGTGGGAGACTGTTGGATTAGGTGTCTAAGCCATGACTAATAATTAGTATTTGCCTAATTAATAGTAGCACAGTCCATTTGGGTTGCCCTCATGGCTGGAGGTTTGTTGGAAAGTTAAGTAGAGAGAAAGGGGTGATTTATTATATGACTAATAAATCAAGATATTGTTTGTTAATATATTATGGAGATGATATATTAATTAGAAATAATATTGTTTGATTAATAATTAATCAGAAATTAATTGGATTAATTTCGGTGACATTAATTGGATTAATCAGGAGGCCAGGGATTAAAGTCGTACGAATTCAATAGTTGAATTGCGGCGCGCGGCGCGCCAATGTAAAGGCTGCGACGCGCGTACATATCCGCACGAATTCAATAGTTGAATTGCGGCGCGCGGCGCGCCAATGTAAAGGCCGCGGCGCGCGTACACATAATCCGGAAAATGGGCTGCGGCTAGGGTTTCTAGCTTTACCCTTTGGTTCCCTATAAATAGGGAACCCTAGGCCTCATTATCAGTCGCTCATTCTATTGTTTCTCTCTGGAATTTCGATCCATAATCCTCTCGGCTTGGGTGTGATCTCATTTGAGGCATGATACTTTTGCTGCTCAGCTTCCATAAATTTCTAAAAGGTTGGTTTCTCTAATTTTATTCTTTTAGTTAATTTTCTTATGGCCTTTAGGTTTTGTTATATGTTCAATTAGAAGAAAACATAGATCCTTATAGGTTGCATGTGAACTTAGGTTATTTAGTTCATGGTTGCAGAAAACCTTTCAAAAATGGCGCGACTACCGGATCCATTGTGAATGCAACACCGAATGGAATAATATCAACAAATGTGTAACACGGTTCAATGATACATACATCAATTTGTATAACCAATGGAAGAGCGGGAGAATGATGCGAGTATATTACATAAAGTGCATTATGTGTAGCGAAACGATTTCGCGGCTCCCTTTAAATATTTGCATGTGTGGAATGTTGTACGAAATGTTAAAGAAATGGTTGAACGTAGCCATGAGTGATAACGTTCCCGGTTCCAAAAGAAGTAAAACGTCAGAATCGGGTTCATATCGCGTGTCATCGGGCGGGTTCATATCCAGTTGGTTTTAAGCATAAATGGTTTTACAAAAAAAAAGATATAAGTTTTGCAACATAGAGTATCCAATTGTCCAACACATTGGATAGACATGTACCAACTAGGGATGTGTATGGGTCAGTTTTGGGATAAAACTAAACCCAAACCCATAAAGTCGGTTTTTCGGTTTTTTATATTAGTTTTGGTTTTCGATTTTGTGGGTGGGTTTTGGGTTTTTCGGTTTTCAACCCACGGGTTCATTAGTTTTGGGTTTTCAACTTGTTGGGTTTGAACTCAAAATCCATTTTCCATCAAAACACACAAAAAACATCCCTTTTAAGGCAAAATCAAACTAATCAGCTAACCACTTATTCATACACTTCATCAGATTCATACATGTTCACAAATTCCTGATTCACAATCACAGATTCGATATTAAGTATTCATATATGAATTTTCTGACAGACTCCAGTCATTCCACATTAACATATTCTAATTCTATATTCACTGATTACTTATTCACATTTCTAGATTCAAATATCAAATTCCATATTCACACTTAATCAAATAACAACTTAAATCAGAAAGTAACAGAGGAAATCAGAAACAAAAATACAGAAAATCATATTTAATTTATGCATCAGCAACACTTAATCACTTAATCAGATAGTAAAAGACGAAAGCTGAAACAAAAAATAAAAAGACAAAGGCAGAAACTGGAAAAGCTTACTAAGTTTGCATTGGTGTTTGTCGATAGCTACAACCACTAGAGGGTGCGAACCAACAAATTCCGAAATCGATTGGCCGGAGTGTATGAATAAGTGGTTAGCTGATTAGTTTTCCTAAAATAACATTAAAATAAATAAATCATTAATTAAATTGAAATGGGGCGTTAAATTTGTATTATATCATTTTGGATCATAACATTTTTTATTTATTTAGTTTAGATCATATTATTTTGGATCATACCATTTTATACCATAACATATTTAAGTAAATCAAGTTTTTACCTCATAACAAGTTTTAGATCATAATATCATTGAATTAAATAATTTTAAAAACATAAAAGAGTTTATAATATAGGGTATATTCGACACTTTTAAAGGGATTTTTATTTTGAAGATTTTTTTTCATTTATTAGTTTTTATAAACACTTGGATTCTATTTTAAAAAATAGACCCATTAATAGCAATATATTTGAAATTTTAATTTTGAAAACTCACTAAAATTTTAAGACATGAACTCTTCACTTTCGTTTTTAAATTTCAAGACAATTTTTTTGTTATAATTTATAAAAACTAATATTTATTTAAATTAAAATACGAATCCTTAGAAAACTCTTTTTTGTAAAGTCACCAATATAGTGGGTGGAAGAATAGATTGAATTTTCATGATATTTGAAAACAATATAATATTTTGGTTTTTATAAAAATAAAAAAGTTAACATTTTTTATCAAATTTTATGACTATGCTCAATTTATTGATGATTAAATTTTAAAACTTTGTTTTTTATTTTCCTTACAAAGAAAAAAAAAGTTATAGCAAAAAACAAAATGGGAGAAAGAAATTAAACCTCCAAACAGTTGTTTAATTAGTGTTAAATATGTGCACAAAAATTCTACCTTTAATTAAAATTTTAACTTTCAAGATTTTTATAACAATAATAATTAATATAAAAAATAGTTGTATAATAAACATATTAAGTGATATTAAAACGTTCTATATATATAGTATTATAACTTTTTAATAATAGTGAGTGATCTTAAAATTAATTAATAATAATAACTAATAGTAAAATGCATCTATAAATTACACAACGTTACATCTGTCTATTATAAAAGACGCAAAAGACTTATACCATATTAATTTGAAACTATCATAACTTTACAATTTTATTTCTAATAATGATTATAAATTGGTTAATTAATGTTAAACAAGTGCAAAAAAACAAAACTTTCTACCTATAAATAAAATTATAGCTTTTAAAAGTAGTTAACAATAATAATTAATATAATAAGTGGTTTTATGATGAATATATTAAGTGATCATCAAATTAGTTATTAATAATAACTAATAGTAAAATAGATTATAAATTACACAATGTTACATTACAAATAATAGTTGATATTTCAGATAATCACCATGATCGAAATTTGGAAAAATTAGTTAAATAAGTAAATTTTAAATTAATTATGATAACACCATCGAGAATAATATTTGTTTTATTAACTACTAAATTGCGAGTAGAGGCCATTGAGTGATGTGACACTAATCATACCATTTAAAACAGTTATAATTTTATATATCCATTTATTGTAATAATTTTTATTTTGTAGTTAATTTTAATAATAATTTTCAATAATATATATTTATAAAAACAACGTAATTTTAATCAGCGTAACATAAGAAGATTCGACAAGTTATAGATAATAAATGGTTGAGTAAATTTGGTTCCTGATGTATGCTAATTTCAAGTTGAGACAAACTATATGAAATTCACAGATATGGTCACTAAAGTTTGTAAATGGTTTCAAATAAGTCCCTGGGACATCTAAAAAGACTGAAATACCCTTTTTATTTTCTTTTTCATTTTTCTTTTAATATATTATTTATTAAATCAATTTAAAAATAAAAGAAAAATAAACCCACCCACCCCTCCCCCCTCCCCGTTAACAGTATCGTCGGTGGCTTTCTCGTTCTAAATTATACCATCAGTTTAAGGTCTTGATTGTGGTTGGGCTTTGTTCCTACAAGAACCCTATATAAGACAATCCTCTGTTCTAGAAGCTCTCGTTCGTTCCCATGGCTTCCAAGGCGGTGAGGAAGATGATCTACCACCAGAAGCTGCGCAACCACCTTAAAGACAACACGCAAATCCTCCTCGTCGGCGCTGATAATCTCCAAGCGAACCAGATTCAGATCATAAGGCAAGGATTGAGAAGCGACGCAAGGTGATTGAACTGAAACGTGACCAGATCTCCCTTTCTGTTCCTAGTGTTCGTTGATTGTTTAAAAAAATTGCGTTGAACTAATGATTATCGTTAATTATTATTCCATTAGACGATGTCATTTTATGTTCATAAAACTATCCGACATCAAAGTTCATCTGAGCTTTTGGCTATTTCCTTGATCTGTCCATTTTGGTTCTTTATGCATAGTATTGCGTTTCAATTACTCGATTGTATGTTAGCTTAATGGAGTAACTTTTAATGTTGTTAATGGGTATAATAAACTTAAGTGTGTTGTCTGTCCAATTTCTGAAATTTCTCATCTCAAGCTAAAGACGGAGAAAAAGAAAGGCAAGGAAAATCATGGCGTAAGTGGGAGCCCACCATTGATGGGTATTTGAAGTTCTTGGTGGATAGTAACACATATTTCCGTACACACTGATAGTAATTACAAAATTGTTGATGTTTTTGGGTAATGTTGCGATTCAGATGCTGAGTTTAGGAGCACCGGGATCGAAAGGGCTGGAAATTTGGCGAGAGATTTAGAATGGTTCAAAGAACACGTAGTCGGTAAAATGTCTGATCATTATGACGTGTCTGGTATTGCTACGAACATTGGAATTTAGCGAACATTGCAAAATTGATTGAACATTCAGAACCAAAAGCAAAATTGATTGAACATTCAGTCGAGTATATCTCTACTATCAGGTGGGGGTGGTAGTCGGTAAAATGTCTGATCATTTTAATGTTTGTTTACTGTCTCATTTAAAGGCGGTGTTCGCTAAATGTTCAATCAATTTTGTATATTTGCTTGTGTGTGCGTGTGTGGAGAGAGAGAGAGAGAGAGAGAGAGAGAGAGAGAGAGAGAGAGAGAGAGAGAGAGAAAGAGAGAGAGGGAGGGTGGGGGTGGGGTGGTGTGTATTTTTCATTTTTTTAAATTAATTTAATAAATAATATATTAAAATAAAAATAAAAAATATAATAAGAAGGGTATTTCAGTCTTTTTATATGTCTCAGGGACCGATTTGAAACCATTTACAAACTTTAGTGACCAAAACAATGATTTTCGTATAATTTGTCCCAACTTGAAAAAATCAGGTATACATTAGGGACCAAAACTATAATTTTGTCTTTAAAAAATAAAAACACGTAGTCAATCCAAAAACTAAAGGAACTACAAATGGTTGAGGAGATATTCTAGTAAACTTTACCCAATACACACAGATTCGTAATCATTAAAGCTCCCCTTCTACAAATAATTAGATTCCAACTACCATTTATTGTTGCTAAACAAACTATACGCCTATCATAATGATCGATATAAAAAAACATATATATATATATATATATATATATATATATATATATATATATATATATATATATATATATATATATATATATATATATATATATATATATAGAGTTAGGATCTTTTGAGAACCACAAGTCCCCCGAGAACCCGAGAACTCCCAAACCGATATTTTTTCAAAAAACCGACCCCATAGGCCTCTAAAACGCACATATCTAAGACTTTTCGAAAAAAAAAAAATTCCAAAAAAAAAAACGACTTTTTTTTTTTGAAAAAAATTTGCACATGTGCAAAAAAAAAATTTTGTACATGTGCAAACTTTTTTATACGTACATTAAACTTTTTTATACGTACATTTTTTTTCAAAATTTTTTTTACAGAACAGCTTAAATATATGTTAGAAAGACATCCATAAAAAAAATTTGAAAAAAAATGTACGTATAAAAAAGTTTGCACATGTACAAAAAATTTTTTTTGTACATGTGCAAAATTTTTTCAAAAAAAAAAGTCGTTTTTTTCGGAAATTTTTTTTTCGAAAAGTCTTAGATATGTGCGTTTTAGAGGCCTATGTGGTCGGTTTTTCGAAAAAAATTTCGGTTTGGGAGTTCTCGGGTTCTCGGGGTGAAGTTGGTTCTCAAAAGATCCTAAGTCTATATATATATATATATATATATATATATATATATATATATATATATATATATATATATATATATATATATATATATATATATATATATATATATATATATATATATATATATATATATATATATATATATATATATATATATATATATATATATATATATAGTGTTAGGTTCAATGAAGAACCAAAATTAAACAAGGAACCAAGGAACCAATCATACGGCCAGAATGCAAAATATCAACGGCCAACGATAAGGTTGTAAAATTCTTAATTGGACGCGCATGTAGCGGATCATAGCAAAAAACCCACTTCGTTTCTTATGTTTTTTTAATTTTTAAGCTTATTCTTTTTTCGAAAAAAAAAATTAATTATACCAAAATTCATAATTTTTCATCCTCTATAAATAGATATCCATATTGATATACAAAATTTTTTGTTTTTTTTACTTCAAGGTCATCCAGATTCACCTTGTGAACCTAAACTGAACTGTATTTTTTTAATTATATTTATTCACATCTAAATGACAAATCTATCCAATTTTTTCAATAATTCTTTACCAATCACATGTGAATTTTAAGTAAATCATTTATGAATCTCAGTTAGTTCAATTGTATATGATATTAAAACATTTAAATAGTAAAAACATAAGCGATTTTTCTTGAAATCACATCTGAATTTAAAAATATTTTTAAGTTTACATAAGTTGTTATTAAATGATTAACAATTATTGAAAAATGAATTCACTGATCATTTACATATGAAAATATTTTCCATACAAATTTAATACAGTTTATATTCACATTGCGAATTTTAACTGCTTCTTGTTTTATACATGTTAATTCACATATAAATGGTAATTGTACCTGACTTTTTCAAAAAAAATTATCATTCACATATGAATTTTAAGCAAATTAATTTGTGAATATAAATTAATTCATTTGTGTATGATCAAAAGGTTAAAAATAGTATGCATCTAGTTTTAGATATATTAATTCACATATAAATGATAATTGTACCCCATTTTTTTAGCAATTTTGTGTTCATTCGTGTATAAGTTTAAGTAAATTAATTTGTGAATCTTAGTTAATTCAATTGTATATTACAAAATGTTGAAATTGTAAAGAATATAAACGAATTTACTTAAATTCAATATGAAAATTTAGTGAGATTCACGTCTGAATCTAAAAGTTTATTTAAATTCACATAAGTTGTTATTGAATGATCAATGATTGTTTAAAAAAGTAATTTCAATGATCATTCACATGTGAATAATATTCTGTAAAACTTGTTATAGTTCAGATTCACATTGATTAAGTTTTGTGAATCTGAACAAGATTTTTGAATATTTTTTTTTTCGTTTTTACTATATTGATATTGATGTCTATTGAAAGAGAATAAAAAATTATGAATTTTGATATATTCGATATTATATTTCGATAAAAAATAAGCTCTAAAAATAAAAAATAAATAAATAACGAAGTGAGTTTTTTGGAATTATCCGCTACATGCGCGTTCAATTAAGAAATTTACAACCTTATCTTCGGTCGTCGATCATTTGAATTTCGACGCTCACGATTGGTTCCTTGGTTCCTTGTTTTATTTTGGTTCTCTATTGAACTTTTATATATATATATATATATATATATATATATATATATATATATATATATATATATATATATATATATATATATATATATATATATATATATATATATATATTTGCAAGTTAAGGATGAATCTACTACATGAGGTCGTAATATACTACAGGCTACACTAGGTACATTGGCTATTCTACAGTTCTTCGTAGTCTTCGCCTTCTCCGAGGAACCTGCATAGAGACTAGCCCCACTGACGCAGCAGCAAACCTTGGTGCATGGCACAAGCCCACCCCGTAAGGACCCCCTGCATGGCAACTGACTACTGGGTAAACCAGCAGCCCCGGGTACACACGAACATGGCTAGCACAGAGGCTACAATGGGGCATTAATATCTTTAGCACCCAATGCACGCAGCAAGGTTCGAACACGCGACCTCGCCTAAGCGAGGCACGTGCCTTACCCGCCACGACCACCATGTTTGTTATATATATATATATATATATATATATATATATATATATATATATATATATATATATATATATATATATATATATATATATATATATATATATATATATATATATATATATATATATATATATATATATATATATATATATATATATATATATATATATATATATATATAGAATAAGGATCAATTGAGGCCAAAGAAAAGGTTGAGATTGCGAGGACAGATCTCATCCATTCAAATTGATAGATCAAAGGCTTGGAATATTGTACAATTATTATCAATTTGTTAAAATAAAGGTTTAGAATGCAAATTTTATAAGATGAAAGGGGTATTTTGGTCAGTACATCTTTTACTATTTTGAACAACTCCTAAAATCTCTCCCTCTCTCTTTTCTCTCTCTATATCTCTTGATCGGCCGATCTCTCCTTTCTCACTCGCAAACCCTAATCGTCCCCATCGACTTCCCCTCATTCACCACAAAACCCTTCTAATTTCTGTGTTTTATGATGTTGAAGATATCTACTGGAAGAACGAACACAGGTTGATGTGCTCTGGTGAGACCTGTACTGCTGCTGAGAGAGATCGATACAACCATCAGCTCCATTCCGTTAGGTTCGTTTCAAATATAGACGTTAATTATCCAGGCTTGATACATCAACTCTTCAACTCATTTTGCACTTTGAATCTCTTCTTGCTAACTCTACCTTCTCCAAAGGCCTTGAAGTCTAGTCTCGTCTCCCTAATTTCTCTCGTTTTACAACCATCCATGTTCATCGTCCCCTTTTCTGGTTTTTAGCTTCTAGGTTTTCTTACTTCTTCTCTTTTGTGCCGCTAATTTAGTATGCATACATGGTATGTATGATTTTAATGGAGGAATATTTATATGTTATTCTGTAAAAGTTTTCGGATACAATTTATTTGTCTTTTTAATGTTTAAATGATGATCTATCCTAACACCCACTTGCAAACCGATGTGATTCATAACGGTGTTAATAATAAAATTTTATAAATAGCATGATAACACTTTTTATGGATTTATCATTTTTATTCTTTCATATAAATTGAACTCTTAATATTTTATGTGTTAAAATCAATGATTACATAGGATTTGATCCGTATGATTCCACCATCTCATTATTATTATTATATAAATTTGTATAATAATAGATATCGAATTTATTTAACATATAATCTAAATTCATTGTTGTTAGAGAGACTGGAGTTGTGAAGCTATAAATGCAAGGAGCATGTAGTGGCTGTCCTAGTTTTCCGATTTTGCAGGCTAGAATGGAGGTATTTTCGATTTATGTTTTCCGATTTTGGCTAATTGATTTGATTAATTATTTGTTAATGGTGTTCTTGGTGATTAATTGAGTAAATCATTATATCCCTTTGATTCCACCAATCGTGAATTCAAGACTTGTTTGTAGCAGGATGCGTTGTGCTCTTTTTATAGATGGATATATGTTAACCGAGTTAATTTGAACAAAACACGCTACTTCCTTTACAATTGTTACTGATTAAAACACATTGGGGTTTAACTAATTCTTAATCATTGATGATTGGGTCGGTAATTTTAGATTTTATACTCAATTTATCCATTAATAGTCTCAACAATATAAAACTTCTGATCAATCATCGATGATTACGTATATTAGACATCACCCAATATTAACCAAAAGCGATTATTGCACATGAATGGTGTTTTGTTTCATACTCAATCACGAATGATTAAGGTTATTAGGGTTTAACCAAAATTCAAACAAAATTGATGATTGACAGTTTACGATTGTAATGTTTGGATTTCATACAATAGTTGATTGCAAAAAATAGCAACGAACTTTCATTTGTTTTGTGCAACTTTAATCATTGATTATTAACATATGATTTTTCATATTCATTGCTGATTTTTTATATCCATTGCTGATTTTTGTTTAGTATTAATGATTGCTAATCATGCACAATTATTGAACATTCATGCCTTACATCATTGCTAATCACTTATGATTCACATTCTAATCATGCAGATTTCAACAAAAAATGAGCACAAGTTCATGTGTCAAAGTTGTACATTTCAAATTAAAAGATTCAGCGCAACAATAAATAAGAAACATATATTATATTGTGTAATCATTTATGATTAAAACGCATTGTGTTTTTTTTCTCTACATTGTGTTGTAATCATTTACGATTAAAACTATATTTTATTTTACAAATATATTGCATTCTTTATCTTTGCGTTGTGTTTTGTTCATTTGATATTTACAACTATATTCATAGATGATTACAATTGTATTTGAAGTTTTTCACGTCTATAAATATATTAAAAACTAATTCAATATAAATATAAAACTATATTGTGTTTTATAATCATTGATGATTGAAATCGTATAAATCAAATTATACAATGAAAAATATATTTTGACCAAAAAATTATAATTACTATTTATTAATAAAATAATTATTATTTACTAGTTTTTTTAGTAACTAACAATCAGAATCCTAGATTTTAGGAAACTATAATTTTGATATAATTTAATTGAAATACATAATTACTAGTATGCCCTTATAATTTGATTGGTCCAGAACTGGCCTCGCGACCTCAACCTTTTCGTTGGCCTCGATTGATCCTCCCCCTATATATATATATATATATATATATATATATATATATATATATATATATATATATATATATATATATATATATATATATATATATATATATATATATATATATATATATATATATATATATATATATTGACACTAAATATTGTGTGAGTGTATGAGTCATTCTGGACCAATCAATGTTCAGGGGTAAATCTGAAATTTTATACATAATTAAATTTATAACAAAAATAAAATCCTTTATTATTGGAACTTTCCCTGAATCAAGCATTATTTTTAGAGGATCTCTCTCTCTCTCTCTCTCTCTCTCTCTCTCTCTCTCTCGTATAAGACTTCGATGGTTTTTTTATCAGGACTCGAGTTGGTTTTTAGGGTTTCTATATATTTTTGGAAGAACCCTGTGTAGACGTGATTATCTTCTTCATTCGGACACCACCAGACCACCGCACATCCATCACCCTCAATTCAAACCTCTCAAGCGTACGTCTTAGGCGATTTTTTTCTTCCGATGGCACCCACGACACCCACACAATCAATTGCTGCTGGTAAATGTTGGATTAGGTGTCTAAGCCATGACTAATAATTAGTATTTATCTAATTAATAGTAGCATAGTCCATTTGGGTTGCCCTCATAGTTGGAGGATTGGCAGAAAGTCCGGTAGAGAGAAAGATTGATTTATTATGTGATTAATAAATCAATAGAAATTAAATAAATAGTTTATTAATATATTTAAGTGATAATATATTAATTAGAAACTATAATAATTAATTAGAAATTTTTCTGGAATTAATTAGAATTAATTTGGCAGTTAAATTGATTAATTAAGGTGCAGGGACTAAAACTGTAATTATTCAATAGTTGAGTAAGTGACAGTTGAGTGAGTAAGTGTGGTGAACGAAATTATATATGGAAACATATATATTTTCGATTTTGATAATGAGGATAAAAGGGTTTGAATTATTAAGATAAAGGCTTATCTTAATTTGAATTCAAAAAGGTTTATCTTTAAGGTTTATCTGATCACCATTTGGAACCTATAAATAGGGAGGCTCACCCTAACCCTAAAGCCACGATTTTTGAAGCTCTCTTTGAAGGATTTTCGGCCAAAGTTCCAGCTTGGGTGTGACTGCATTTGAGGCAAGAGATTTCTGTTGCTTTGCTTCCAAGATTCACCTTAAGGTTGGTTTTTCTTGATCTTTCTTTTAGTTTAATTCTTTTTGGGCCTTTTAGGAATTGTTATATGTTTAACTAGAAGAAAAACTTAGATCTATATAGGTTGCATGTGAACTTAGGAATCTTAGTTCATAGTTGCAGAAAACCTTTCAGTGGTATCAGAGATATTTGGTTGTTTTTCTTGTTAAATTGCTGTAACTGCTTTCCTGAAAATTAGGGTTTAATTTTTTATAAACCCTAATGTGGCCAATTTCGAAATTTAGGGTTTGTTTTAGAAACCCTAGCCCCTCCCCTATGATTTGGCGATTTTTTGTGGATTAGGTTAGAAGGTATTCTATTTTTGGTAACTTTAAATTGTTTAAAAGATAAACCTTAAAACCCTTTATCCTAAAAATCGAAATTTAAGGGATTAGGATAGGGTTTAATTAATTTGATTAATTTGATAAAAACCTATCTACTTTTGAATTAATTTAATTAATTGGTAATTAAAAGATAATTCAAGGATTTAATTTAATTTAAAATTTAATTGCTTTAAATTGGCGAAAATTAAATAGATAAATCCTAAAATATTTTAAAATGTTTAAAATATCAAATTTAATTAATTTAATTAATTGGTTAATTAAAAGATAATTAAAATCGATTTTAAGGTTTAATTTAATTTGAAATTTAATAGTTTAAATTGGCAATAAATTAAAAGATAAACCAGAAACAATTTTTTAAATGGTTTAAAAAATTACATCTTATATATATTATAATTAGGGAGTTATTATTATATGTATAAGATTAAAAATGGTTAGTCAAATCAATAGTAGGCCTCATTCACGAAGCTGATCTATAAAGTGGGTATAAGGAGACTGCCTATAAAATGGCGGTCTAATGGGTGAACACTCTCGCCCACCGCTCGCCTGATCAGTGGAGGGTCGTTAGCCGAACGGGTTTGATAGGACCGCCTAATCTCATTAAAAGTATAATGATATTATTCAAAGTACTAGAACCTTTTAAATAAAACCCCAAATCTAGCTACTTTAGGAAAAATGTGAATTGGTGCTAATCCATGAAATTGCACATTGCACTTTATGAAACATTGGTGGAGCGTGTGTGGTTTACCGGCACGCCAATAGGGGTTCATAAAGAGTTGCAATGGGTTTCCCGAGTATTATCATTGTTGATGGAGCGTGTGTGGTTTACCGGCACATCAATTAGAGATGATAATCAACCCGAGAGTACCAAGCTAATTTGCATGGTTATTCACATCCAGTTTGTGATCCTCGGCATCCCAGTCACAAACAGTGGAGCACATCCGAGATTAAACATGCCATTGAAAAGTTTAATGAATCTCAACAGATCTAGGAATTTCATAAGATGAAATTGATAAGTGTTTATCTACCTTAATGACCATTATGTTGTGATTACGGCATCCCTCTTCACACCATAGTTGGGGTATTTTGGATCCTAGCCTTATTAAATAACATATTGGGTAATTATTTAAAAAGGACAAATTAAGCTAATAAATTCTATTTTCTTTTATAGATGTCAAGTGTCAATTCTCCTCCTTCTCCTCCTTCACCCATTTCTGAAAGCATCAGAATGCACCTGCTTAATATGGAAAGGCTGACTGGCCTCAACTGTAAAGAATGGCTTCGCAATTGGAGACTGGGTCTTGGCAATGCTGGCAAGCTACATCTCACCGAGTATCCGATCCCAGTTCCACCGGAACAAGTCATCATAAAAGGTCCTTATGATGAATCCGAAGAGATTCGTGACCTCATGCTATCAACCATTGACCCCGAGTTCCGCAAGGATTTTGAATCCTTGGGGCCATATGAGTTAATGCAACTGGTGGAGGAAAGGTTCCAAAAACCAGTTGAAGAGGAACGAGCTAGAATCCTCGGAAGACTTGCAGAGTGCAAGCTAAAGGGAGGAAGTAGCATCAATTCACATGTTCTTCAGATTGAAGGGTACATAGGCGAGTTATATAAACTTGGTCATCCCATGAGTCAGGAGGAGAGTGTTAACATCCTGCTCGCTTCGCTGACAAATGAGTACGATCTGTTCATTCAGACGTATAGAAAGGAAAACCAGAAAAAGACCCTCATGGAAATGCGTCCACTGTTGACTTTATACGAGTCACTCTTGGACAGGCATAGCTCCAATGGCTCAGCTACTTCTGGATTAAGTCCAGTAAAGAGACGTAACAAGAAACGGTCAAGATCGACTGGACATGTCTCAAACTGGGAATCCGCTAAATCGGATACAGTCACGGAAAGATTGGAAGACGCTCCAACTCTTTTGAAAGCTCAGGTATATCTAAAAACCTCAAAACTCCTGTTCCAAGATTTCTTGATACATAATGTGACAGTCGCATTTTGGTTTGTATGCAGGGAATCAAGAAGGCACGGGACTCTGGTGCATAGGAGCACATATGGATTAGATCTCCAGCTCGTGCAGTTTTGAAGTTTAGATAGATATTAAATATTGTTATTAGTCTTTAGATACATTTTTTGACATTGTCTATTACATTGTTCAAGGATTTTATTTTTTAATAAAATTGTCATATTTTCTTTTAACACCTGTTGTCTAAAATTATCCTTGAAATGTTATATGAGTGTGTTGAATGTATGATTAGTAATAACTTGAATGTTGATGCATCCAAAGTGTTTGGATTCAAGAATTGTGTCATTTATGATTGTTAATACAAATGTTATAAGAATCAATTCAACCATAGGTCCAGTTGGACAGGACCTTGGAATCATTTGACTTAGAGTCACTTGATGAATTAATTTCTTAATGTGTCAAGAAATGAATCAACCAAAGGTCCAGTTGGACAGGACTTTGGAATCATCTGACTTGGAGTCAGATGATGATTAAGTTCTTTATAAAGCACATGTGGCAAGAAATGAATCCCCCAAAGATCCAGAGGATAGGATTTTGGAATCAGTTGACTTAGAGTCAACTGAAGATTCCAAGTCTTGAACAAAGTCATAAGTTTACATAGATATGTAAAGGACATTGAGATTTAGAGCAACGGACACACCTGTTGTTGTGTATTGCTAGAATCTTGATATAGAACACAATTGTTTGTACTTCACGATATTCATCATTCGGTATGACGAATATGACATTGCTAATCGGGATAAGCAATTAAATTGAAACCTCGAACAGTTCAAGGACTTCAAAGGAAGTACAAGTTCCACAGAACCTGAGCGATAACATAAACTGAGAAAAAGATTTCACAGTTCATTCTCTTCCAAGAATATTAATGGTTATAATGTGTCTTAGGGAAGATAATGGAGCATTGGTCAAAACAGTTTGATCCTCGGTGTATGAGATACATTGCCAATTAGTTTCCAATAAGATGAACACTATACCAGTCAGTCCATATAAACCATACTCCGACCACATCCTAGACTAAGTAGGTCTTGCAGACACTGCCTGAAATGTAAAGCTGGGATTATCCGACTTGTACATAGAAAGTCCAGGGTCTTGTAGTGTTCATCTGAACCTCATGACCAGCTGAACTTGATCAGCATTGTCGTTTCATTAGCTATCCCACTGTAACTAAAGAGCTCTTTTAGAAAGAACTCATGGTCTAAGGAAACAGTGGGAGTTGGGACAGTCCTAAATGAGTTTAGGATTAGCAATGAAAGAACCTTTTAGTCATCACTAGGCTTGGAGCAGAAATCAGATTTCTGCTTTACAACTGACATAATCTCCTCTTAACCAGTAGTATTGATCACCATCATAAGTAGTTGTGATCGGGGTGACATACTGATTAGTGGTAAAACACTGCAGTTGGTACGGATTTGCAATTCGACTACTTGGAAGCATTGGTGAGCCCGGCTGCTGCCAAATAAGAGGACCTTAGGACGAGACACGGTCTATGTGAAAAATTTGATTGATTTTACACCTGGTCTAAAAACCAGTGGGAGTAACTGAATCATCAAAAGAAAGCAACATGGACATATACATACCTTCAGAACATCTGGTTGAGTGAGACGATACTCAGAGTCAAGTAATTGATTCCGAGTAAAGCACTCTCAATAGAAGATGAAATCTGAGAGGATTCTGCATGGCATGGTGTGAGTCGTTAGTGGAGCATGTGTGGTTTACCGTCACACTAATAGGGACACACATAGAGCATGCCATTACAAAAGGTACATGGCCCCGGGTTTCATCCCACGGGCATCTCGCAAGAAAGGATATTCAGATTCTCAAAATATGCCAAAGGATTGGATTTTGAGAAAGGGCTGAAAGATTTCCATTAAAATGTCAGAAAGGTTTAGATTCTCAAAATGTGCCATAAGTCCTGGATTTTGTGAATAGCCTATAACCGTGTCAAAGCTAGTGGGAGTCGCCGTTATCCACTATCCCCACATGTGGGATGAATAATGGTTCTAGGAAACGTCTCTTTTCATTACGAAGTGTAATGACTTGGTGTTAAGAGACGGATCGCTATGAAAGCCTTAACAGAAATACGGCATACTCAGGTGGTTATAAACGTCTATGAGATAGATCTAGATTCTGCCAAGATGATCTTGATGAGATTCAAGATGCATAGACTTAGGAAAGGTTTTTCCTTGTCATTGCAAAGTGTGATGACTTGGCATGAAAGAAATAAAGAAGGTGCAACATACTCATGTAATTCACAGTCATCTATTGGAAAGATGAGATCACCAGCATAGACTTAGCCATTGTAAGCATGATCTTGATAAGATTCAAGATGCACGAGAAAAGTCTCCGAAAGGAAAATAGTTTTTCGAAAATCATGACACAAAGGATTATAAATAATCCTTGGATTCCGAAAGGGTTTGGAATAGGATTAGATCGGGTTCCACAAGTTTTGGATCGATCATAAAGTCATGAACATGTCCTGATAACTTAATGCTTAGGGCATAGTAAGTTGGATTCAGGACATTGCCTGGCTAGGTATACTGGATGGATTGTTTTCAAGTGAGAATTCATTAGGAAATGATTGGGGTGATAGTGTTAATTTGAAAGTTTTTCAAATGGGTAACGTCAGGACATGATGTTGAAGGACATGATGGTTAAAGAATCTCGATGGTATTCTGATGGAGCGCGTGTGGTTCACCGGCACATCATAGCACCTCGAAATAGTCTTAGGGTGCAGTCAAGTAGACTAAAGACCCCAAAACCATAGGAAGTCACCGTACACATTACCATAATGGAGTTAGGAGAGAAGTTAACAGGATAACATATTGAGATGTTATCGGATGAGCATCCGATTGGATCATCTGCAATAAAGTGTACAAGTATAAGATACTTTGGATACATAGAAAGAGTGTAAGGTTCATAAAGACATAGATGTAAAATTAGAATTGAAAGTTTAAAAGAAATTTTTTGAAACCGATAATAGTTTATGACAAGACCAGACTTGGTGATTACCTTGTGGAGACTTGGTAATAAGCAGGAGTAGCTGCCAGTCAGATCTTTATGTTTCACTTTTGCATGTTTTACTTCCCGAATAATATAATTATTCAGATAGGTCCACAGTCGCTCATACTTTGGGAAGTAAGTATTGAATCAAGACTGTCATGAATTGGTTTGTAGACTGTCTAAGGAGTTAGACATAGCAATAGGATTGCTACAACATTCATGAGTACTTAGAAATAGAGATTTGAGTATTGGATAAACCCACGCTCAATAGATTGCTTCATGGATTATATCACAAGCAATATTGAGACGATAATATCCTATGATCTTCAAGTAGAGAGATATGAGTTATAATTTACAAGGTAGTTGTTCATTGATAATACGAAAACGCATCGGTAACTCGATGTTATAAAACGTGTTGTTGTGAATGATTTGACTGGTAAAAGATATAAGCATATGAGTCGAAGCTTATTCGTTCCTTGACCCTGATGGGAAACAGATATCTGTAGGCCTCTCGATGATTTTGAAGTTGACTAAAGTGCTGGCCAGCCTGGACTAAATTGATGTGTTCAATTAGAAGTTCTAAAGTCATAAGCAGAATCGGAAATCGGGAAACAGAGTATCGGACCGAGATTGATCTCAATCCATGTCTCGTGTCTGAAAATATCTTGTTGGACGAAGGATCATATGTTCACTTATCATTGGACAGAACTGACTAGGTTAGAGTTCGGCAGCGGTTTCTAGGAAGCTACAGTTGCTAATTAATTAGAGGTTAAATTGGTAATTTTAGTCATAGACTTATCCAAGTGGGAGACTGTTGGATTAGGTGTCTAAGCCATGACTAATAATTAGTATTTATCTAATTAATAGTAGCATAGTCCATTTGGGTTGCCCTCATAGTTGGAGGATTGGCAGAAAGTCCGGTAGAGAGAAAGATTGATTTATTATGTGATTAATAAATCAATAGAAATTAAATAAATAGTTTATTAATATATTTAAGTGATAATATATTAATTAGAAACTATAATAATTAATTAGAAATTTTTCTGGAATTAATTAGAATTAATTTGGCAGTTAAATTGATTAATTAAGGTGCAGGGACTAAAACTGTAATTATTCAATAGTTGAGTAAGTGACAGTTGAGTGAGTAAGTGTGGTGAACGAAATTATATATGGAAACATATATATTTTCGATTTTGATAATGAGGATAAAAGTGTTTGAATTATTAAGATAAAGGCTTATCTTAATTTGAATTCAAAAAGGTTTATCTTTAAGGTTTATCTGATCACCATTTGGAACCTATAAATAGGGAGGCTCACCCTAACCCTAAAGCCACGATTTTTGAAGCTCTCTTTGAAGGATTTTCGGCCAAAGTTCCAGCTTGGGTGTGACTGCATTTGAGGCAAGAGATTTCTGTTGCTTTGCTTCCAAGATTCACCTTAAGGTTGGTTTTTCTTGATCTTTCTTTTAGTTTAATTCTTTTTGGGCCTTTTAGGAATTGTTATATGTTTAACTAGAAGAAAAACTTAGATCTATATAGGTTGCATGTGAACTTAGGAATCTTAGTTCATAGTTGCAGAAAACCTTTCAGTAAAATGGTATTCTGATATCATCTTTTTTATTTTTTCGTGTTAATCGAGTTCACATCTACATGTCTACTTCGGATTCAAGATCAACACTCGATTCTGACAAAAAGATCATCGTTTCTGGTAAGAACATGTTTTCTCTTTCACTATAATTCTTCATATTGATCAATCATCAGTAAACCCAAGTATGATTCGAACATTAATTTTCTTTTCCAGATTCAAGGGTAACTTATTAATGTTCGACTTAATTCCTCATCTCGATTTTGTTTTCCAGATTCAAGGGTAACTGATTTAATTCTTCATCTCGGTTTTATTTTCCAGATTCAAGGCCAACAATTCAAGGGTAACTAAAAAGCGAGAACACTAAACTCAATTTGCGATTGTAGATTCAGAACAAAAAGAAACGATAGATCATTGAGGATTAGATCTGGAACGAATGCGTGAATGATGTGTAGATATAAAACTTATTAAACGTATTATGGACGGATAATATGTTGTTTAAATCTTAATAAAGTTATTTTGAACTGCATATCTTTCTTTTGAAAGTATTTTTCACCAGATATCTTGAATCGGGAATATTCTTTTAGAATGTATAGGCTTTCAAATGATATATTACATTCTTTTAGAATGTACCTTGTTATTATACTCTTGATTCTATCAGAATTTGAAGATTGAGCTAACAAAATAACCAATATTCTTTCAGAATGAATGCGGTGATATAGCAATATTCTTTCAGAATTTGAAGGCTGGGCTTAAAACACAAGATCATCAGAATGCATTTTGAAATTGATGGTTTATGATTCATTCGCACAGAATGTGTACATTGTCATTTATGTTTTTATACATGATATAGAATTTTTTGTATATTGTTCAAGAATATTGTATATATTATTGTTTAATATTGAATGTCGTGTATATTCTTCAATAAATATTGTAAATGTTGTTGTTTATATTATAAGTGGTTCTAATATTCTTTTAGAATGAAATCGTGGTTTTTTTAAAAATGATTCAATGACGATATGTATTCAGCGTAATATGAGTTCTTTTAATATAATTGTTGTAATTACTAATTAGGTAATAGATTTTTAAAAGTATTATAGTAATTAAAAACACAATTAATTATTTAATGAAATCCCACCAAATTAGGAGATAATAAGTGAACTTTCTTTTTTAATTCTTGATTAATAGACTAAAATACCATTTTTCAGGGGTCTAATTGTAAAAACTGATTAATTAATTATTATATATTTACGTTTAGAACCCTGAATCTACAACCGTAGATCGTTTCGATCTGACGCTCCACATTTCATCACACATTCACACAATACTTGCAATCCACCTTTTATCCTAACTCTCTCTCTCTATATATATATATATATATATATATATATATATATATATATATATATATATATATATATATATATATATATATATATATATATATATATATATATATATATATATATATATTCAAATGAGACGGTGAAAATTTTATGAGACGGGAAAACACAATCCTAGCCACCTATTTTGGAAATCAAAAAATAAAAAATAAAAAAGGCAAAAATAATGAGAAATTTTAAAATAAATTATAATAATTTTCACTACTTTTTTTATCAAAAAAAAAAATAATAAAAGTCTTGAAAAATCAAAAAATATTTCGGTCAGAATGTTGCACATTCTAATAAAATATTACATATATAGTGTAATATTTTATTAGAATGTGACAAAAACGCTAATTATTATTATTATTATTTTGAATAAAAAATGACGAAAATAATATATATATATATATATATATATATATATATATATATATATATATATATATATATATATATATATATATATATATATATATATATATATATATATATATATATATATATATATATATATATATATATATATATATATATATATATATATATATATATATATATATATATATATACTATACTATAAACCATATATAAGTTACATACATCTTAATGCATGAAGTCTTAAATTTAAGACTTTTTGTACAAGACCTCAATGCACAGAATGATTGAGCCGTGTCAAGAAACACAAAACACACACAAAATTGTTGAGTCGGGTAAAACAAACACAAAAGACACAGGATTGCCAACATGTTATCTGGATTGCCGGCGTGTTACCTTTTAAACCACAGGATTGGTTATATCATCGTTCCATCTACTCTCCCTCACCAACCCTTTTCCATAAAATCCCTAAGTTTCCTCCTCCTCCTCTATCTCACTACCGATCTAGCAGGCATTATCGTCTTCATAAAAATTGAAACCGCCACTATTCCTTTATCAGATATCCTAAACCAAAAAAAACCCTAATGCCACACTCCGTCACTCTCTCAATTTTGCTTCTATCTCTCTCTCTCTCTCTCTCTCTCTCTCTCTCGTCTTCACAGAGGCTTCAATTTCCCTAATTGATAATGAAATCGAAGGAAGAGATGGGATTTCAGAACCCTAACACCGCTAAAGAAGCCAATCTAAACCACGAACGCTGCCAAGAAGCCCTCCCGTCACCACCTCCACAATCACCGCTAAAGATGACCGGACCACAACCATAACCATCTCACTTGCGCCTAATCACTGGAAATCTCTCACCCTCGCACCAGCATCAGTCCACCACTGCTGTCTTCGAACTCCACTATACATTTCCCATTTGCAACCTCGGCCCATCGATCCTCAAAACCAGAACCGGGTAAGTTTTATTTAAGAAATCAAGATTATTTCTCTACACCACAACTAGATCTCAGTGATTTTCATTCATAATTACTAAACCCATCAGATAAAAATGAAGTGGTTTCTGGCTTGAAGAAGGTTAGAACCCATTGATACAGTCGACGATGAAAAGGTATCTGAATCATTTTATTCAAATTGTTGGTGCTTCTTCTGATCTTCCCAGATGAAGGTATAAATTTTAGTAGGTACAAGGGCTCGAGATTTTTAATACGTTATACAATATTCACAATATAATAAAATTTATAGTTATTAAACTGTGAATTAGTTGTTCTTACGGTACGCAACCTTTTAGTGGTTCTCATTTGAACCCTTCCATATATATATATATATATATATATATATATATATATATATATATATATATATATATATATATATATATATATATATATATATATATATATATATATATATATATATATATATATATATATATATATATATATATAGGGTTAGGTTCTATTGAGAACTCAAATATTCATGAGATCTTGAGAACTCATTCTGATTGGTTAGATCATAAAAGGGCATGATAGTCATTTACCAAAAATCTCATTTAATTCTGATTTTTTATTTTTGGCAACAAAATAACCATTCCTAAAATCAAGCCTATTAGATTTGAATTTTTAAATTTAAAAAAAATCAAATTTTCGTTTTTTTTAAATCAGATTTTTTTGGAATTTGAAAAAAAACAAAATTTTAATTTTTTAATTAGATTTTTGAAATTTAAAAGACATAATTTTTTTATTTGCATATGCATATATACATGTTCGCAGGTGTTTTTTTTAATAGAATGCATATATGCATAATCAAATTTTTTAGTAAAGCATTTTTTTAGTAGAATGCATAAATACATATTTAACTTTTTACATTACATTTTTCAAGGATGCATACATGAACATTTAATAACATTTCGTAAAAAGCACACAAAAAATATTCGTATTTCATAATATTCGGATATCTTACTACCAATTTATTAGAAACAATAATATACAACTGCTTTGAACGTTACATACAAAAAATATACAAAATACAACGAGAATTCATGATATCTTCATTTTTCAGTTTTCACTCCTTCAATTTGCTGGATAAATTCTTCAAAATCTGCGAGAACGTTAATAAAAATTGATATAAATATATATTCAAAAACATTAAAATAAATACATATGCATATGTGCACATACATTTA